>RJWT010040640.1:0-12457 GCA_004365215.1 Cuniculus paca
ATCCAGGATTTGGAAGCAGGTTTATTTACATTGATGACACTGATTGGAATCATTTCCAAAATGTCAGTCCCTGATCTCTGATGGTCTAAAGCTTATATGAGATAAGCAAGCAGAAAGTACAGAGGCAGAATGGTTTATCAATTGGGGATTGGTTCTTACAATATGCATCATAGTGACCAGCTATGCATCACAATGACCAGTCATTTCTAAGGAGCAAAAGTAGCAGGAACTAGAACTATTACCTCGGCAATTAACAAACTGAAGTATAGTGACTGGAGGAGGGGCATTCTCTGTTACAGATTCAGGTGATTGCTAAGCGATTTTAACAAGTTTGTCTTATTCTGGAGAAATAATGTGATAGAATCCTTTCTAAAGGTCTACATGTTGTTGAGATTCAGCTGAAACAAATGATAACCCTTATTAAGCTGAATGCATGAATGAGAATTATGTTGTGTTCAGACTTATTTTTAAAAATGAATCCAGGTAAATTTTAAAAAATGGCGTCATATTACATAAAAAAATAAAAAGAAGTTCGGGGATTTGGTGTAGCTTGACATTTTTAAAATGATGCCTGCTAATTTATTTTTAGTTATAATAAAAAAATCTTTAGCATAAATTTAAAACCAAGAGAGAAAAAGACAGATACTTGCCTTTCATAAGCTGTATTCTTTTTCCTTTTAGGAGGATCATCTTGTAAGACTAATATCTAAGGACTCATGGGTTTTAAATATAATTAACTTCTTTCCCTCAGGTGGGCAGAAACTGTAACACAGAGAACTTAGCATTTTTTATATATAAAAAGATTCTCACCTCAACAGTTATGCTAGTGTCTTCCTGAGGTCCTAGCATGCAAGAGATTAAAATACATACTCACAATTTTATGCAAAGAACTGATATTTGATGAACTGAAAATTTACTATTCATCCCCTGATGTGTTCCAGTTCCTGCCAGCAAAGGGACAGCAATGGGACTCTTCTTGAATGAATTGTGACAGCTCCAGTAGCAGCTGCACATCAACTCTCATAGCTATGCTATAGACAAGGTTTGGAAGTATGGAATTTTCCTATAACAGCTTAAACTGACAGCTACCCAAGTACCTGTTACATAAAATGTTACCTAAAATGTGCATTAAGAAATATTTTTGTCTGTACTATGTTTTTGTAATTTTTTTTATTCAATTTCTCCATTAAACAATATTATTCTTCATTATTTTCTAGTCAGTATTCCAGGCATTAATGATATTTTTCAACAAAGTATCATTTTAAAACTAAATAGTTATGGTTCTAAATTAAAATGACATAGATTTTTATCATCACAGTAAATATTTAGTTATTCATAATACACAGAACATAGACTATAAAACTATTTTCTCTGAAAATATCTATGCTAAGTGTTTAAGTTTAGCTCAGTTTGACTTAAATGAATGAATGCACGTGAATGCCATGTGGAAGAATGACATCTCCTATCAGTAAGTTTCATAACTTAGTAGTATTTGGTGTTAACATATCTTTTATTTTTAACCTTTAAAGTGCTACTACTTTGTTATTTTAAAGAAAAAGTTTAAGATTTACTATTCATAGAACATTAAACATTTTTTTCATGCTACATTCACATAACAAATTAAATTTTAATTCTTTGGTCTAGTATTCTACGAAAATAACTCAGTTTGGTGCACCACAATCTTTTAAATACGTGGAAAATATACAAATGTGCCTTCCATATGTTCAAATATGTGTTAAATAATATTTGCTAAATGAATATTAAAGTCATTACAGAAAACTCTTAATATAACCCAAAATGTGTCTTATTATACAATCCAGTTAAATAATATTTGTCATGATCTAAAATGAATTTTAAATACTGGGAAACTCTGATGTTGCCAGAAAAAAATACCTAAAAAAAATAAGAAAACAATGAAATTTAAATGTGGTTGCATATAATAACTGATGAAAAAATAAGTATATGTGTCAAAGAATATCATTGAAAAAAATCCTCAAGCAGAAGTAAAGAATGTCTTAAACTTCACACACAAAAAATAATAAGAATCACCAGGTGTGGTGGTACCTGCCTATAATCCCATCACTTACGAGGCTGAGGCAGGAAATTTGCTGAGTCCAAGGCTAGCCTGGGCTTCATAAGCAAGTTCAAGGAAATTCTGCACTGGATAGTGAGGCCCTGTTTCAAAAAACAGGCAATAACAATAACAACATCAACAACAAAAAAAGGAAAGAAAAAAAAGAAAAAGAAGAAAGAAAACATAATCAGCTTACTAAAGATTTAGGGGGAAAATAGAATCCAGGTACAATTTTTGTTAAAAAAGTAGTGTTTTCATAATTGTGAGGCAAGATAGAATTATGTAAAAAGACATGTCTATCAGATATCATCTGAGTAGCAGACTCCATAGAAAATTACATAACAATTCCAAAGATAGTTTAGAGTACTGTATTCTAGAAACCCCTGTATCCAAATTTAATACATAAATGAAGGATAAGACTCCCAAAGTTACTAGGATCCTTTGTACAAAAGTAAATTTTCCCTCCCTACTCAAGACTTTTAAAAGACAAAATTCTAACCTTTTATAATTTCTGAAAACATGGTTTTTTAGTACTATGCCATTTTTTTGAAAGAAGTTACCCAGGACAAGATAAAGACTTAACTTGAACTCAACAGACCTTTGTTACCAGTCTTGTATTGATTTTTAAAAGGACTGAGTATACAACCTGAAAGTTCATGACAAGATTTATCCTGGTGCTAGCTAGCACTCCAAATTTTTAATATGCTATCTCAATCAATGTGAAAATAAATTCCAATTTGCAGAGTATTAAAATTGTAGTTCTCTCACAAGGTATGATATTAATCCAATAGGATAAATATCCTTAACCCAAGACTGATTATTATTGAATTTAGAAATGATGAGCAAATAGAAAAAAGCTCTTTCACTTAAATACAAATAATCTGATCTTAAAATCACATATCTTATATGAAATGGTAACTAAGGATGTGTTCTCCATTACATACAATAAAAAACTGTATAATATATTGCATATCAACCGAACCCTACTCAAATATTTACTGGCACTTGATTAAACCATAAGATACACATATATATGAAAATAATAAAAGAAATCACAGTGTAAAAATATTGAAAATATTGCTTCTTGATAATCAAACAACTAGTATTATGGTTAGCAAAGAGCTGTTTTAGGAATTATGTGATTGTCCTTAGTAGCAACAACTGAGAATATCATTTTTGAGGAACATTTTTGAAGCTATGATTTCAATTTCTACTATTTGCAATTTGAAGGTAGCATTCATTATTTTGTGTGTGTTATACTGAATTTGGGAAATGTAACTGTACATTTTCTGATCTGTCTTTAATGTTATCTTGAAAAAGTTCCACTCTACAAAGGTGCCTATTACAAAAAAAAAATGTATTTAAAAGAGAATGGTGACTATAGAAGTATTCGAAGAAATGCTTTATATATTGGTGATTTTTTAAAAGAAATAATTTGCATGGATGTTAGAATATCTGATTAGTTTCACAGTTTCAACTTTCAAAATGTCTAAATTGTCTGGAAATAATAGTGAAAAAATCAAAGAGCAATATTTTCTATTTAGTGCACCGGATTTCAAGAAGACATAAATACTTTGGAAATTTTGTTTGCTTGTTTGTTTTTTGCAGCACCAGGGATCAAACTCACAACCTCACACTTGCCAGGCAGGCACTTAGGCCATGAGCTAAATCCCCAGCCCTTGTCTTTTTGAAACAGGATCTCACTATGCCATTCAGGCTGGCCTTGAGCTCACTTTGTAGCCCAGGCTGGTCTTGAACTCACAATGATCCGCCTGTCTCAGCCTCTCGAGTGCTGGGATTACGGCATGTGCCACCAGGCCTGGCTATTTTGGAAATTTTTAGTTTTTAACAAACAGGTACTTAAATAGATAAGTTTAATATGAATAAGAAACATAATTAACTTTACTAAACAAAGGTTTTAGCTAAATGTTACCAGATTTCTAAATTGATTAATAAAAACTATTCATAGAACATGTGAACACTTATGGAAATATATTTTAATTAGTTTACACATAAACATCAATAAATCATGCATTATTCCATAGTTCAAGTATTCATATATGCTTTTTTAAATAGAAAGACAAACCAAAGTAATATGGGCAGAAAGCAGGGAAACTAAAGTTCTATGGATTTTATTTACAAAGTCTCATTTTCTATGTAAATACCACGCTGGTCTCATTAACTTAGAAAATTTGGTTGTCTGTCCTTAAAATATGATTTTTTTTATACAACGTTTCTATACATTACTAAATTGCCCTGGCTGTGTTTGAACTTGCAATTCTTCTGCCTGAATTTGTCTGCAGGCTACATTCTGCTTATATTTATTTAGAGAAATAATGAAAAAATTTCTCCACTCCTGATAATCTTGGAACTACATTCTTAGTGTCTAGAGCCATTTGAAGTTGAGAGAAGTGTGATACCAACTTAATTTTACAACTTATTTCCAATAAATTATACAATTCATTTTGAAATGGAAATTATTTAAAAATTGGACAATTTAGAAAGCATAAATCGGTAACTGCCTGAGCATAACCAGAATGTGTATTTATTTTCTTTAGTGTAACTTAATCTTTTGCTTAGATGGCTAAAGAAATTTTTAATTAAAACAATCTGTTTGCTAAGATATTTTGCCATTTTGCATTATTCTTGCCTGCAATACAATACACTTATTTAAATATGTACATTGATATTCACTAATACTTTAAGAATGCTTTTTTAAATGTATTTTAAAAACATTTATTTTATTCTAAATTTTTGCTAGTTTTTCCAAGAGATTTCAAATAGGATTTATTTCATCTTGTATTTGGGTAGTTCTAAAGAAATTATTTTTGTTTATAATGGTGATTCATTTTGGCCATGGTTTTTATTTAAAACTTCATGTATTTTTTGCAATTTCAAATTTTCTTTTTTTTTTCCCTTGACGCTTAGCCTTCATGTTTTCAGTGATTTATCTTTTTTCTTCTACTTTCTTTGTAATTTTGACATTTCTAATAGATTTGCCTTCATTTGTTTGGTTATAGTTTCCCCATCTAGGTTAGCTGACTGTATATTCCCTGTGTGTTTAAGAAATCCTTTCTTGCTGGGTGTGGGGGCTCATGCCTGTAATCCCAGCACTCAGGAGACTGAGGCATGAGGATCACTGCGAGTTTGAGGCCAGCCTGGGCTACAAAGTGAGTTCAAGGCCACCCGAACTGCATAGTGAAACTGTCTCGAAAAGACCAAAAAAAAAAAATTGCTGGGGGTTTAGCTCAGCGGCCTAAGCATCTGCCTGGCAAATGTGAGGTTGTGAGTTCGATCCCTGGTGCCACAAAAAAAAAACCTTTCTTATTTGATGGACACTCTTTATAATTATAATTGCAACACAATATGTATTACTTTCTTTTCTTGTTGCTGAGACAAAATAGCTGACACCCAAAGTTAAAGGAGGGAAGGTTTATTTAGTTTGTGCAGGTTTCAGTGCATCATAGCTGGCTCCAAAGCAGAGTGGCCCATGGCAGAGGGACAACCATTCTCAGCAACTGAAGACACAGAAACAATAAGAGAGAGCAAGACAAGCCTCTTTCTGTCCTTTATATTGCATGCAGTCTACGTGCCCTAGGGTGAGTGTAACACTAACACCCTAAACCCCAGCACTCTTAACCCCAGCATTGCATGAGGAACCAATCACACACTCTAGATTTAGCCAACTTTGAACAAACCCTATAACTGCATGAGGCTTTGAGAGGGACATCTAGACACAAACCATAGCACATATAATTAAAAATATTAAATATTTGGCTTATATATTTTCTTATTCACATTTTTTTAAAAAATCTTTTTCTTAATTTTGTTGTTTTTTTTTTTTTTGCTCTCTTCATTATTTTAGATCTTCCCCTCCTTTGCATGTATCTTTTAAAATAATAGTGTACTTGACTGAAAAACACCCTCATGGAAAGAGATACATGGGACTTAAATCTCAGGTATAGTCAGAACCATCTTCCACAGAGGAAGGTATCTTTTTTGTCTATGCCTAAAACACTTGTATTCTCAAGTATCATTGAGAGTAGGATAGAGAAATAGAAATTTTGCATAATTTAGCATGATTATGTTTTGGCCAAAGTCTATATTCCAGCTTCTTCAGTATTGTTGTCAATCTACTCTTCATAATCTCTTCAAAATTGCCCAATTACCAGATTATACTATTAATTCAAATATAATTTTTTCTATTGAGCTATACATTTGGAGATGGCCAATTCTTTTTTTATTCTGTTCTTACCCTATCTAGTTAATTACTACACATAATTTTGTCTTTCATATTAGAGTTCCTAACAGAATTAGAAACATAGTTTATGACAATGATCCTGATTCCGTAAGTGGTACCTTATAAATCAAATTGTTTTGTCATCTACATGCAACAGAGATGGATGGTTACTTTGATGAAATTTAAACTTTGAAAACACTTAGTTTATGGAACATTTTCCAACCTTCTTTACCATAGATTTTGTTTGGACTTGGTAATCTTTTCTTTAAAAAGCCTGGCAAATTATTATAGTTTCAAGTCTTATGACAACTAGATGTATTTTTGCCTTCAATGGATCATTGCTTTCTTTTATAGTGCATCTTTATTGTTATTATTTAATATCTGTCTCCCAGCGACAATAAGAATTCTGTCTCTGTATAGTCACCATTTTAAGTTTAGGGCCCGAAAAAGTATTTGGTTTAATAGTAGTATCAAGTAAACATTTGCTGGATGAATGAGCATCACTTTATATAACTATTTTTCTTCTTTTCATACACAATTTTCTATTTAGTCAACAGTATCACAGGCACGGATATACTGTGTTCCTCCTAATATTTTTTTTCTGGAGAATTGGCGGTAGAGGAGCTTATAAATGTTCAGCGTAACATTTCATTAGAGATAACATTTGTTGTAGAGGCAGGATTACTCTGAGATACCTGTATTTGTAAACCCTTTACCTCAAGTAAGATGTATTTCTTCAGAGATACCTTTCTTAATAGGATTTCAAGTAGCTTTTTGAAGAAGCTAAAGTAAATTGCTTTTAAACATATGTGTCATGTCACATTAAAGGGTGAATTGATACTCACAATGTACTGTCATGCATACTTTCACCATACAATGGAATTAATCCTGGATTAAAAAGAGAAATCCCTTTCTGATATTTTTGCCAACCTATTTCCTCTTCTTGAAAATATGAGCTTTTCAGATGACATATGACTAGAAAAATCCATTATAAGCATTCACTATTTTACCTGCTCTAAAGTAATTTTGTTCTGCATTAATAACTCTCCTTCACAGTCTCTCATAAGCCCAGCTATATGCCTATGCTCTTAAATGAGATTGCTTAATTTATGAAGGAATTTTTGATGGTCCATACTTTCTGCACTTTATCACATGGTACAGTGACTTAGTACTGGACAAAATAACAGTGAATTCTGTCATATTTGCTTCAGCCTTCTTTACTGCTCATTTAGTTTGTGCAAGAAGCTTTATCTCTGGGGAGTGCTGATATTAACATTTGATAGAACCCTAAAGAGTTATGGCTTAGTGGGAGCTGATTAAGTGATTATAAATATGTCTGGAAGCAACTAATACAGTTCTTATGGAACCCCAGCAGCACCCTGGCTTCTGACTATTCTGTTCCTTTCACACACAATTCTGTCACGCTGCAACCTTTCATGAGGCCCCTCAAGAGCTGATGTCAAGTTTGTCTTCATAGCGGTCAGATAAACAAACCTCTATACTTTATAAACCACTCAACCTCAGTTATTTTGTTATAACATAAAACTGAATGAAAACTTTCAGTTATAAAAGAAGTTCAAGGGACATAAAATACAGAGTGACAATTATAGTTAGTAATATTGTACTCTTCGTTTGAAATTTACTAAGATGTTTATTGTCCTTATTCTGTACACAAACACACACATACGCAGATGCACACAAAGGTACACACACACACAAATTGTCTATGAGATGTGATAGATTTATTAACTAACTTCACTATGGTAACCGTTTAAAATGTATGGGTAGATCAAATCATCATACTGTGACTCTTAAATGTATAAAATTTCATTTGTTAGTTATGTCTCCATAAATCTGAAAATAAAAAATGAGCAATTCTGTAATAACCAGCATTTAAATTAATCTCTTATGTTATCTTCTCATTTGTATCTTAAAATAATTTACTTAAAAGTGCCAGAATATATCTTTTCAAAAAGAACACAGCATTTTCTGTAAAAGTATCATAAAATTTTTTTTCAAGAAGAATCTAGCATTTCTTGACAGGTATATTATTCAGGACATCTAATTGTAAAGCTATAACACAAATAAGAAATTGAAAAGAAGCATATTCAAAGAATGAGCAAAAAGTTATGCTGAGATTCCTGAAATTTAAGCATAATTGCTACTACATTATTTAAATCATCTATAAAATTTCTATTTGATCCTGAAACAGGAAACTACAGTCTGAATTAAGGAATGTACACACAAATAATCATAGGCAATGTATTATTTTAAAGTCATACAAATACAACAATTTGAAGTTTTCATCCTTACAATCACATTCATTGTTTTTATTCTGTTAAAGTTTAGTTCATGTTTCACTTAATAGAACACAAAGACTATCCCATATATTTACCTTACCCACTTCAGTATAGGTGACTGTGAAAATGTGCAGATGACCAATCCACACTGCCAGTGCCTTTCTTCACTAACCACTCAATTCTGCTATTATTCAGTACTATGAAATGCATACTGCCACCAACGTGCCTTTAAAAATTCACTATGGAAATTTGACTTTTAAAATAGTCAAAAAGACAAATAAAATATTATTGCATCAGTGAAGTATTCATAAGTCTCCGTGTAAACATTGCAGAAAAAATTTCAGGTCATTCTTCATACCTTTTCGACAGATAGCTGGAGGTATTGACATTGCCATTTTGCCTAGGGACGTTACCGCAAGGGACAATAGAGACACACAAATCTATCTCGTTTCTCCATGTGCACAGGAAAAGGCTTCTAGGCAGAGGTTCAGTTCAACACATTCATTACCTTTTAATTGCTTCTAAATTGCATCGTGACCTGTCATATCAATAGCTAAATCTAACTGAAACCAGCGGAGTGTGGGTATGTGAAAAGTTTTATTTTAGGTGTTATGTGTGTATATGTGAGTCCATTTGGACATATTTGTGAAACTGTATCTATTGTGAAATTAGATTAAAAACAGTAAAAACAATCCATCATTAGGAAAACATCTCAATGTTAAAAATAGACAAATTTCATACTAATATTTTTTCTTTTATACAAGATTAAGTAAGAACTGTATTTAAAAAGGAATCATAATTTTTAAAATAAATATGTCCCATATATCAGAAAATAATATGAAAAATAATTACAAACTAAATATTGTATTTAAGACTACAAGCTATGAAGAAAAAGCTTGCCAGGATAAAAGATAACTTTGAATATATTAGGCTAAGGCAAAGTAAGCATAATGGCATAAAAAATTAACTATCACACCGACCACTGTGCTCACTGAGGTATAAAAATTGGTGCTTTCCTAGAGGATTTACTCTAAGCTATTTCAGTCACTCATGGACTCTACACACATCATCCTGCCTTTCAGAAAATGCAATCAGAAAGCTCATGTTTCTGTGCCTCCAAAGAAAAATGTCATAACTCAGAACCTTAAATGGATCTTTCAATTCGCCCTAAAAATTTACATTTTTTCTATATCTATTTTCATAGGTCAGTAAAACAAAACAAAAAAGATGGCAGAGGAAAAAATAAATTGATTTTCTCTTTTTAGTGCTTGTCAATTTTTTATGTAAATTAAATTCTTTTGTGGAAAAATTGTTGGGAATACTAGGTACTATAACTGCTTTTCAAATGAGAAAAGCACTATATCTAGCGAGACCTTAGAAAGCCTAGCAGAAATATAGTGATACTGAATTACGTGACAATCATGAATAGCAAGTTTCCTTTAATGTCACAATAAGAAATACAAGTGCAACATCCTTTCTCTAAGACTCACAGTATGCAGTTACTTAGGAGGAATATAGAAGGAAAGAACAAGTCGGAACCCCAGTACATTGGGTTACAAATGAAGAAGAACCATCACAAAGAATTAGAAGCACCAGCCAGTGAAATGAGAGGATAAGGAAAATAAGCTAATGCTCTGTAGACCAGGAAAAGAATACACGATGATGTGTCAATTAGAAACCATGATACATCTTGAAAAAAAGCATTACGCCATTTCATTATAGTGCAAAAATCACAGTGTGATCTCTCACACACACTGGTTTATGAAATTATCAACATATATGCATATATTGTTATCAGAACATTATGTGACACAGGTTTGTATTTCAAGAAGCTGGAACAAACAGTTGCAGATAGGTCAAATAGCACTGAGAATGATATTATTTTTAGAGTTTGGCAGAATCTAGATTATTGCAGATTTTGGCAAACTATTTTGTGGAGTATCAAAAGAAAAATGGCCCTTTGGAGAGAAAGGAAGAGAAATGCAGAGAGTGAGTACATAGTACTCTTTCAAGACACTATCATGTAAAGGACAGTACATGTGACATTAACAGTGGTTGCTGGAAGGTGTCGGTGAAAGGATAATTTTTTTAAGTTGAGAAACATCATGTTATTTGAATGATTACAGGAATAAACAAGTAGGCAGAAAGGGAGAAAATTTCTGATGAGGCAGAGATATTATGAGGACTAAGTTCTATAGAAATATTCTTGAGCAAACTAGAAATGTTGAGATTGAGTTCCCAATACAGTGGTTCTCCATGATTCAGAGTATGAGAATGTTATCACATGGAAAATTGGTATAAATAGAAGTGGAGAAAGAGATAATTTGTTGAACATGATGGAAGTTCTTTTATAATTTCTGCAGTTTTTTCTAATGAACCCATCAATTAAAAGAAAAGAACAGTTGGTATGACATTAAGAGTAAAATCAAATGGTTGTCTTAGAGAATAAAAATAAACATAGCAAAGTTTAATAGTTGCAAAATTTGAAAGTCCTGTCAATCATTACGAATAACAATTTTGATAGCCCAACCTAGCCAGTTAGATTGCACATGAAAGGTATTAAAGCTGAGTAATTGAGTAAGAATTTTCTTGTAAAGTATCACAGAAGTGTAATGAACCACCATGTACTCTTTAAAATGCACCACCTCCAATTCCTCTAATTTATTAAACAACAATTTATTCTTTATGTGATTTATGACAAAGATCTTGAAATCACCTTTCACTCCTTTTTTCTGACACTTTAAATTCAAATCAATATAAAACGTTGTTAAATTTATCTTATAAGGATTATGGAAACTGACATTTTCCAGCTATGAAGCAGTAAATTGTATCAAATAATATGCCTTCCACATGTGGGTGTGTGTGCATGCACAACACACACACACACACACACACACACACACACAGATACAGAAATATATTGGTAAGTATCAAAGAACTGCTAAGACAGAATCTTGGATAAAATAATGGAATTGTTGCATTTTCCCTTGAGAAACTTGCAAGTTTGGAAATAAGTGTCAAAAATGATTTTCTTTCATAAACATGTGGTCTTGTTATTCTTCTTGCTTCTGTGTGACCTCATAAGACTTACTGACCCAGAGTTTTTGCATTTCCTTCAGGGTATCAAGGGAATAAACAGAAAACAGCAGTTCAGAGTTTGGGATATTTCCTGAGTCTGAGGCAAAGAAACAGAAATGTTAAGTTCTACCAGGAAGGAGATACTTTGGAACACCACAAATTTTTACTTAGGATTCCAGAAATTCCCTAGGAATAAATGCAAATTGGAAACAGACAAAACTCCACTATGACTGAAATTAAGTCTTAAATCATATCAAACCTTGATGAGAACACTCTAATCTAGTTTTCTTTAACTATCTAGTACAAAACAAACAATAACTGCAATCTCTCCTGGAGAAAGATATCATACCAAATTTTTGTCACATTTCTAAAACAATGTCTGATATTTATTCAAAAATTTTTAAATATGAAACACACAGTAGAAAAGCAAAATAACAGAAAACAAAAACTGCACAATTCAAGTAAACGAATGATTTTGATATTGCACTGATCACATTCGGTTTTAAATTGATCAACTGTGGTTAAAATGTTCAATAAATTAGACGTCAAATTAGAAATACTGACCAGAAAAATGCTAAAACATAAAATACAATGTTCTAGAGGTGAAAATTATAGTAATTATAAAAATATTTCAGCAAATAGATTCATTCCTGCATTTGACACATGATACAGGAGATATAAACTATCTTTTAGGAGAGTAAAAACAATACAAAACAGAAAGAAAAGGAAGTATGAGAGAACACTAACATAGAATATGGGCAAACA
>RJWT010040641.1:0-12459 GCA_004365215.1 Cuniculus paca
AAAAAAAAAAGAAATGATGGTTAAATTTAGGGCATTGTATATGGTGACAGTCTCATGTATGATTTTTTTCACAAATGCATCAAAATGGATCCTTTAAATATGAATTTTTTTGTCAATCACACCTCATTAAAAAGTTTTATAGACAAAAGAATTAATAGTTATATGGAAGAAGAAAAGCAACTGGATTTAGTATTGTTGAATCTGACAGATCCGTAGCTCCTTTGCATGTCCAATCTGTGATGGAGGTGTGCCTCTTGTGCTGTTATCTAGCTCAGTATATTCTGTGTAAAATTATTGCATGGAGGTCACTTTTATGTAAAAGTTATAGCAAACAATCAGACAAAGCAAATTTATCATGACTTTATAAGCTTAAATAACTTTATTTAAGCAAATATTCTTTCATAGAATGATCTTTAGTAAATTAAAGTTTAATTGCGACTTATAAATGGGTTCTGTATTTATTTTTCTGTCTATCACTAATCTGTGTTTAGATATGCTAGCACCTTTAATGCATTTAAAAATAATTTGTAATTATGTTTTCATATTGTGTCTAGTTGCTGGATTTGTCTCTAAGATGGAAACTGACTCTGGATATCTGCAGATAGGCAACTTTGAGAAAAATTCATTTGTTCTCTGAGTATGCATGTCATATATTTGGCTAATGATATTAGTTTTGGTAATAGAATTAATTAAAAGCTTGATTGCATATTTTACATATTTTTAATCAAATATTTTCACTGCTCTATTACAAATTTGTACAGATACAAAAATTAAATTATATTTACTATTCCCTTGCCAAATGTTTGGTGATATTAATATGCCAAAAAAGTAAAAACAAATAGCAGTATGTGAGCATCAAAAAGTCACCATGTAATGCTTAAACACAGAGGGCAAGATGGCCCAAAAGAAATACCACCTTCTAATTGCCTTTCTTTCTTCCCTTTTCTATAGCCATGCAGTGGTTTCCCTTCTCCGAGACTCCACATAAAGCATTTTTATTAGAGGCAGTGATATTCAGTCAACATAATGATGCCATCATTTTGGTCAAATGCCAAAATCAATGCTCTATTTGTCCAGCATCTGTGCTGCCAAAGACAGGGCTTTCTGTCGACTCCATAAATTAAAGATCAAGTAGCACACATGGAAAGCTGGAGAAGCTGATTCCCAGAGAAGCAATGAAGCAATGGAAGGGTATTTTTACTTTTCCTTTCCTGCTGTAGTAGTGAAAGAATCCGGAAGAGACATCACTCATTTCTTTTATGCCAGTTACACAGCTGCTTCAGTGAACATGTGTGACAGTTTGCTAATAAATAAACGGTTGATCCATTCTAATACCATTCAAAGCACCATTGTGTTTTGTTGTATTTCAGAGGATCAACTGCTACATTTTTAAATTTTAGCTTCTTCTATATTAACATTTTTAATCAATGTGACCCATAATGGACACCACATGATGCCACAATCGTGTGAATGTTTGGCGTGTGGTATGGCATTTATGATTGTTGATTTCCTGTCATGTGCTCAGGGGTGCTTATTTTGCTTTATTTAAGTAAATCTTTGCTATGCCATAGGTATTCTTTTCACATTAGTTTTGAGTTCAGACAGGTAAACCTTAAGAAATTATGTCATTGGAACAACTACTGCTAGTAGATAGGGGAGTAAAAATCAAATGCATGTCTTTATGGCACCAAACCTATAGTTTTCCCTTTGTACTTCACTGAGACCTGAAGTAATGGTGTTGGGTATTTCTGTATTTAGTTCAAATTTTGTTTCCACTTTTCAGAGCTTATGTTAGCAGGCAAGGGGAATGGGAGGAGATAACTACTTGTGTATGAAAACTTAATATTTTATCCCTATAATTCTAGAGTCACCATAAAGTTGAACAGCAGATTTTCTATTTGGAAAATTTCTAGCTATCTTCTTTTACCTTTTCTTTAGTTTGGAAACTAGGGAATAAATCTATTAAACTTTGAATTTCTTGGTCACAGAAATGGCACTTTATTTATTGTTGCATTTTCAGAGCCTAACACAGTGACAGGAATTATAAAGGAGTTTAGTAAGCTCTTGTGAGTGAAGAAATGAGTAACTAAACCTTCGCTTGATTTAGTTTAACTGGGAAGAACTGGTCTAGCGTTTGGCAATGTGAAAAGCAAGCATGTTCTCAAATAAGGCTTACTCTCAGCCATGTTAAATATCCTGGACCAACTCAAATACACCCAGAGTAGCTTCCTAGAGAGCTTCTTGGGAAAAGTTCTAGGTGTGCATTTATGTTTTTAGAGAAACATTACAGTGATTGATTAGTGAATTCAGCTTCACTGAATCACTGATAATTGCAGATATTAATTTAGCAATTCTGCCCACCTCTGTGATAACACAAAATAACAGGAGTCAGGTTATTTTAGAAATTCTGTGAATATATATTTGGTAGTTTTGCAACATATAAATTATTATGAAACATTTTTCTACTCTGAACAAGGAACTTAGTAATGCCAGAAAAATATATTCATTATCAACATTTCTACCTGATGCATGAGAGTCTGGAACAGTCTGGTCCTTGGCCTGACACCTTTTGGTACTTTAAATGTGTTGAATTTGCTTCTAGACCTTTTTAAATCCCTGAGTGATTACAGTTGTTGAGTAATGATCCATCATTAGTATGCTATGGTTATCTCATTTAGTGTGTTACTTGAAAGATCCAGGGACAAGCAGCTCCATAAGCAGATTGGTTTTAATTATTTGAGAGAAAGATATTGTAGTGCCAAGGTATTCCTGTTGGCACTGACATTGATTTTTTTGCAAAAATTTAATTTGCATTCTTAATTTTGGACCTTTTATTCAGTTCAACACTTGGCAATGTCCCTGCTGCTATTTGCATGTACTCTTCTTGGGGCAAATCTTATATTCCTCATCATCTTACATCTGTTTCTCAAACTTGTCTTCTCTCAGTATTTTTGTCGTACTGCTCAATAAACCCAAAGATTTCTGTCCATCCTTGGAAGTCATTTGTCCTTCAGAAGCTAGATCTTCCCCTGTGTCACAGTGTAGTATAGAAGTTCATAATGTAACAAAGGATAACATTTCTAACTTTGCTTAAAAAGAGTTAGTGCTAATACTATTTACTATTTTAATATCAAATCAAAAGTTGTTTCTCATCTACTAATTTCATTTGAACAGATATAAGAAAGGAAATATATTCTATGAAAGACATTAAAGAAAAATTAGACTTGGACTTGAAAAGAATAACAAGTTCACATGCAATTTTCTTATATTGCATGACTACAGGAGTGAAGTCAAAACACTGAAATTAGTGAAAAAGAATATTTTTGTTGATTACTATCATATTTAATTTCTATTCCTATATTCTTTAAAGTAGGTTTATTATGGCACAGTCTTGTCATTGTTTGCAAACATATCCAGTGTAAGGAAAGAGAGCTAGAAAAGCAAGATCAGGAAGGGAAAGGGAGAAACTGCTTTTGCAGCATGTTTTTGCAATGGCTACATAGATAATTTCCCTATCAGCATCTGAATTTGTTGCATGGGTGATGCGGAGGACAGATTCTAACATGGAAGAAAGACTCCATTTGTTACTGTCAGAGTGAGCAGCTAGACATGGCTAAATTATTTGAAGGTAATTTTAACACCTTTTCCTCAAACATTTAAACCAAGATGATATTAATGAAAGTACTTTAGAAGGAAAGGCATTATACAAATTGTGGACTTAAGAAAAAGAAGTATTTTCCTTTTAAAATGTGGAGGTGTTATTTTGTTCTTTATACAAATGTTAATGAGCTGTTTTATATTTTAGGTGATAAACTCAGCATGTCTTTGTGGTATTTAAAATGACATCTTTGTGGAAATTTTAGAGATGCTTAATTATAGGATGCTGAGTTAGTGCACGCTATGCCAATAGAATCTTGTTTATCACAGGCATACAAAGTATATGTCAGTTAAAAGAATTTTCAGACTAGAAAATAAGCCTCAACTCTCATTCTGGCAGGTGAATTTATGTTTTAGCACTTTTCCTCCAATGTTATCTTTAGCTCTTTTTAAGAATTCAGTAGTGGGAGTTGGGCAAGAAGTCAAAGTCCTTTGTGTTCTAAAAGTAAGGACTTTAATTAAAGACATATAAAAAGAGTATCAAAAGATATAAAATTTAAAAGGCAGGAGAAAATGTGTTTGAAGGGGGGAGGATGGAGAGGGTGTATAACAGAGAGAGAAAAATATATTCAGATAATTCTTTTCCCATGGAATGAAAACATTTTCAGTGATTGTTCAATGGATACGCCAGCAGTGGGAGAAGGAAAGGCCCTGTTAATAAAGTTGCCTCTTCCTAGGCAAAATTCTAATTGACCAAGCGGTAACCCCTATTGCCACATGCATGTCTTTTTTTTAAAGGTCAGGTGTGTACTGGAAGCAAATACCCAGTTGCAGGATGTTGCCTAGTCCGAGGAAAGAAACGTCTACATTTCTTGAGGAGAATTTAACCAGAGCTACTCTTCCTTTCTCTCAGGAAGAGGAGGTATCATATCCACCAGTGACACACAGCCCTTCCTGGGAAACTTAGAGCAGCCTCCTCTGTCTGCCCAGGAAATTCCAGGACTTTACAAGCTCCCTAACCACTTCTGCATTGGCTTCACAATCACAGTGTGAATGGGAAACTGACTTTTCAGGTGTTTCTTTTACTTAATTGTTATACACATGTCCGTTAATGTCTTCTCCTCACTCTTCCTCTTTCTTTCTCTTTCTTCTTCTTTCCTCTTCTGACTCCTCCTGTCTCTCTTTATTCTCCTGTTTTTCCTTTTCTTCCTCTTTCTATCCTTATTTTTGTCTTCCTTTTTAATTGAAAAAGGTATTAATTGAGGCCTTGCGATGCCCAAGAAACACACTGGGGAATATCAGCCTCTTCTGCCTCTCACAGTCTGTGGAGTTATTATCTATCTCTCTGCTCTCTTTTTATTTTCTTCTCTGTTGCCAGCTCATGTAAATCACTAATGTTCTTCATAAAACCCCCTTATTCCTTTTATTGCTTTTTCTCCAGGATCACATATTTGTTGTTTTTCTATCTCCTATTCTGTACTTTTGATCTTGTACTTTTTATCTGAAATATTCCCCAAAGGCCTATGTAATACGAGTTTTGGTGCCCAACCCATGGTACTCTGGGAAGGGGGTAGAACCTTTAAGGAGCTGGAAGATATTAAGTTATTCCCTTGAGGGTGGTATTAGGACTCCAGTTCTTCTGTTTCTTGGCTTCACTGAGATTAGCAGCCTCTTCTTACACACTCTTTTGTCATGATGCACAATATTTCCATGTTCCCAAAGCAATGGGGCCAGTTGATCATTGACTGAAATCTCTGACTGTGAACCAGACTAAACCTTTCCTCCTTATAAGTTAATTATCTCAGGTATTTTGCTCCAGTGGCAGAAAGCTGACTATCACATGAGACATACTCCAATTTATAGCCACGGGTTGTTATGTGGATGAGGTTGGTGATGCCTAATATCTGAATGGCCTACTAACTGCATTCCAAGTTTCCTGAAACTCAAATTTCTGTGCACAATTTCCACTTTTGTGCTGCCTGGATCTAGATCAGGCCTTGACTTTTGGTGAGGGAATAAAAAATGTATGCTGAATTTCCACACCATAAGGAACCTTACTCTTTCATAGCTAATATTTTTTCTATAAGACCTTGGCTAGTTTTTCTCTCATTTTTCCAAATCCAGCTATTTTAAACTTAAATTGTCTTCATTTCTATTAATTCGTTTGTCTTATTTTCTGCAGTCAACACTTTCATATGTTTCTTAAAGAGAAGCTACAAATGGGAAATTTTCTTCCTTTCAACTCTATCCTTGCTCTTACTAAACTGTTCCTTCCACTTCAGAAAAAAAAAATTACACAGCCTGAAATCCTTGTCCCATTCTCTTCTCTTTGCTTGAGGAGATTTCTCTTATTGTTCTGCATGTTTGCTTCAAGACTCTTGGATTGTGGACTTTATTACATAATAACTTTCCTTAAGAGTCTAGAAATATGCTTGTTCTTACACTAAAAACGCAGTTTAACAATAAAAAATCTTATATTCTTTGTGGCCATCACCTAGAAAGGATGTTCACCACCTGCTGTTTCTGTTTGCTCATCTTTTATCACTCTCACTTTTACTGCAGTCTGGGGTCTATCTACACACCCGTGGACATCTCCACTCTACACTGACTCCGTTGAAATCTCCACAATAATCCATCTGCAATCCTCTCACCAAGGTCACCTTTCATAACTAAATCCATAAAAAGACTTGCCAGGCTTGGAATATTAATAGCAATTAATTAATTTCTTGAGGCTACTCTTGTGTTGACCTACCTATTAAAATCCTTTTGCCTTTTACCTCACTAAATATTTTTTAACTTTAGTCTTTTGTGAATATTCATGCTTACCATTCTTATCCATGGATGTTGATAGTTCTATATTTAGGATTTTCTTATAGTATATTCTCTGCTGAATTTCAGGTAACAGTGTTTGTCAATAATTAAAAGTTCCAAATAGCCAATATTCCTATTATCCAAATCTCAGATTCATAAGTCAGTTGCTCCCCTATCACTCTGATTACATAGACCACAAGCAACTTATTGAGAATGTCTCTAACAAAATTCTGATTCCCATCACAAAGGTGTTCTTTCTGCTTCAGCTAATGGCATTAATTTTTTATCTAAGCCAGAAAATGATGATTCCATCCTTATTGCCTCACTGTTTCTTTTATACCTTGCTTCCAATTGATCAGTGCATTTTTAAAAATCATCTTCTTAATAGC
Organism: Cuniculus paca; assembly: GCA_004365215.1. Taxonomy (NCBI): domain Eukaryota; kingdom Metazoa; phylum Chordata; class Mammalia; order Rodentia; family Cuniculidae; genus Cuniculus; species Cuniculus paca. The sequence continues at coordinate 6,798 of RJWT010040641.1, forward strand.
TCTAGAATTTGTCTTTTCTTTTCCCCTATCTGGCATTATTTAATGAAGGTTCTTTTCATTGGGGGTTACCTAATTACTTAAGAAGCTTTCTATGTCAGTAGTGCACAGTCTTGGCTATACACCATAATCAATTAAGGAGCTTTAAAAATTCCTGCTATGCAGGCGAAGCCCAAAATCATTATATTAGGATTTGTGGGAATGTGATTTGGGCATTTCGGTGTGCATGGAGTTGGAAACTCTTGGTTTAAAAAGCCCCTGCATCTATCATTTCATATTCTTTGCTCACACTTTGAGAAGACCAACAACTCAAGGACAAATTGTTGAGACAAGGAAAGGATGTATTTGGAAAGCTAGTAGATCAAAGATGATGGAGGCTATTACCAACAAAGATGACCTTGCATGGCTTATATAGAGTTGTGGGAAAATATCTCAGATAGGCAGGCATCGCGGGTAGTTAGAAAATCCAGGGTAGTTATAAATTTGTGGTGGTCTGCTTTTCTGATACAAGGACTATATGTCTTTAGGGATTCTGGGTTCTGTAAAATGACAGAGAAGTTACTGATAAGAAAGACATGATTTTTGCCCTTTTTGTTCCTTTCCCTAGAAATAGTTAACTTTGCATTTAATTCCTAGGTTATTAAGGTACAAAAAGTGTCTTTTTCCTAGAAAACATGGGAAGATTATGAAAGGTTACATTTCTTTAGAGGCTGGGCTTGGGTGTGACAGAGGAAAGCAGCTTTTCCCTGCAAGACAGGGGGAGATAGCATTCATTGGGAAACCGTTTTTAGCTTATTAGGTGACTTCAGTCAGGAGTATTATTTACAGAAAATCTAGTAGGACACTAATAATGTATTCTCCAGCTGTGTAACTTCTATCATTAATGATTAAGTCAACTAAGGGCAAATGAATTTTAAAGGTTTACATAGATCTTTTCCTTAGCAACACCATGGCTTCCAGACTCTTATGGCTTGAATTGTAGTGATATCTTTAGAGTGTTCTGTCTGTAAAGTTGATCACATTATTCCTTTTCTTGAGACCATTTAATAGATCTTCACTATCTTAGTGTCTAATTTTCATAGCATAGCCTCAGTTATCTTTACATGTCATTCAGTAATTTATTAATTTTAATAGCTATTACTTGAATACAATAATTTGAAAAGTGAAAAAGAATATATCTTGGAAGAGAAAAACCTTCCTTTCAATACACTTCTCAAAACCCAGATTCTCATATCACCTTCACAGGCAGTCACTGCTCCCAGGATCCCTCTTAATATAGTCTATGTATATTTTCTTTTCTTTTTTAAAAAAATGAGAGAGTACTACAACAATGCTTCACTTCATGTTACTTTCACTTAACAATATATTGGAGGTATACATTCATCTCAATATGTAAAGAACTTTATCTGGCTGTATATATATATATATTTTCTGGGTACATACAGATAAAATAATTTATTTAGGGGGAAACTGATATCAGTTGTTCGAATCTTTTACTATTGCAAATGTAGTTGCAATGAAAAATCAAGTACATGTCATTTTGTGCTCATAACTAACATTTCCACCAGCAATAATGGTTCCTTATTTTTCCCAACTTATTGAATTAATCAACATTTGATATTCTATTGTATGCTTATCTTCATAGGGGAAAAATGAATTTGAAAATGTTGACAACCATATGCATTTTTCTCATTGTGAAGATCTACCCATTGTTTTGTCTGATCTCTTTTCTATTTTACATTTGCCTCAAACATTACTAAAAAAAAAAAATCTAAAAGGAACTTTGTTTACATGATCAAAACCAGTGCAGGGAAGAGGTAGGAGGAAAAGCCCAAGTATAAGTTTGCAAAGCTAACAAGGACAGGTAGTTAGAAAGGGAAAAACCTCTCTTGCTTGCAAAGCTGCTCTGACCAATCAATAAACACTCAGAAATGAGTGTCTCCAGGAGGAATGCACAAATTTTTATCTCAGCAACAACAAAAAAAGTAAAAATACAGGGTTAGTTTTTCATGCATTCTTTGCTTGACGATATACTAGCAGAAGCCAATCTGAAAGTTTTAAACAAGAGATATTTTTAAAAAAAGAGCACTGTTATTTCCATGTGCATATATAAAGTCTAGCCTGGAAGAATAATGCTAGGTAGTTGAATTTATTTTTCCATGAATCTACAATGAAGTGCAATTTTTATGTGTGTTTCGCAGAGCTAACTATATAAAGAGAATAAAGTATATGATTTTGCTTTTGCTTTTTTTATTATTTTGAGACAGGGTTTCACACTACAACACAGTCTATGTAACTCATTACATAGACCAGGTTAAGAGTCCAATTCTCAATCCTCCTGACTCAGTCTCCCAAGTGCTAGGATTATTGGCTATCATACCTTGCTCAAAGCACTCGATTTGTGAGGCTAATATTTTTAAATTGTCAGCAACTTTATATTCTCACATAGAGAAATGCTTCCTTAATGATTTTTTTACAAAAAAATTAAACTTAATTAACATTTTATCAAATTTCAATTGTAATGATGTGACCTCTCCATATGGAAACAAATATGGGATAATAGAAATTTCAAGAGTAGAGTTCTCAATATTCATTATAAACATCATTTTTAAAATAAGGAATCTGAAAATGAGATTGAGAGATCTTAGGAATTAAGGTGGGCTAGAAGACAAAGGTCAGATCTAATGTATCAGACATCTTTCTTGATAGCAAGACTGTGGAGTTATTATCTGAGTCCTGATTTGAGGCCTTTACTTATTTTCTTTACACTTAACTTGTTTATTATTCAATTTAATAATCTTCCTTAAATTATCAGTTTATATTTTTCATGGAAGGACATGTACACCATTGATGTTATTGCTTGTTGAAATGATCAGAAAGTTTCAGCATAGTTTTAACCTCTATAGTATATAGAGCGAAATACATAGTTTTTTCTTCATAAGGCTAATTTTTCTTTTTCACAAGACAAAAAAAAACTGGTCACTGTTATCCCTCTGTTTATTATTTTATTCTTCCTCCATGCACTTTTTAAATGTATGCAGGGTCATAAAATTCACTCAGGCTATGCTAGGGAAATTATATTTCCCTAGACTCCAATCTACTTGTTAGTGGGAAATTATACTTCAGTTATATTTGCTTTAAAAGTTGGTATCACTAATTTTCTGAGTTAGTTTTTTGTTACTGTGACCACATACCCAATATAAATCAACTTTAGAGAGGAGATTTTCATTTTGGCTCACAATTTTAGGGTTTTCAACCCATGACCATATGGTTCTAAGGCAGAAGCTTTAGGGTAGAAGGCCTGATGGAAGAAAGCTGTTATTCTCATTGCAACCAGGAAATAGACAGGTAAAGAGCCCAAGAGGAAAGGGCTGAGGACAACAAACTGTCCCCAAAGTCATCCATTTTCTTCAATTAAGGCCCATCTTCTATGTTTCTATCACCTACCAAAAAATTATGACTTCATTGATGAAGTTAAAAACATCATGGTGAATCGTCTTTCAAAAACCCCATCTCAGAGCACATGAGCCTTTTGGAGAACATTTCTGATCCAAACCATACACTTCACACCTGGTTTCCCCAAGGCTCATGTCCACCTCCTATGCAAAATGTATTTAGTCCATCTCCAAGAGTCCTCCAAGTCTCAAAAGTTTCTGAATTGCTCAAAAGTTTCTGCACTGCTCAAAAGTCTCTAAGGCTCAAGGCAAACTCTTAACCATGTCTCTTTAAAAACCAAAAATAAGTTACGTACTTCCCATAAACAATGGTAGAAGAGGCATAAATTTCCCAGTCTTCCCAAGAGGAAGGAATAGGAAAATAACAAGGAGGAATCAGTTCAAAATAAAACTTAAGTCCAGCCAGACAAACATTAAATCCTGTAGTTCCATGCCTGGCATCCAGGTGCATTATGTCATAATGTGAGATCCGAATGACCTGGGGGTTCCTGTTCCCATGGCCTTGCTGGTTGTAGCCCACATGACTTTATTTTACTATGGCTTGCTTGCTGCTTGTAACTTTCTTCAACAGATGTTCCATGTGTCTAGTATCTGTAACTTCCTGAGATCTCCCCTGCAGCCTTGGCTTCACTCTCACAGCTTCATGCATCATCTTCTCAGAAGCTGCCTGCAGGGACTAGTTCTGTCACTCTTTGCCTGGCTTCCCAGACCTGTTTTCAAAGTTTGGGTGAAAGACTCTAACGCCAGAACTGTGGCATTCTACAGGACCACATAACCAGCATTATATGGATGACATGAAAGTCTTTCTGCAGCTGAAGCAGTGATTGGTTCCTCTGGGGTCATGACTGCAGTGGCCTTGAAGTACCTGGTTGACTGAGCATCCTGAGATGAATCTTAGGAAAACAACTTCCTTGGTAGCCCTGTTGGAGGAGGTTTCTCGGTGCTCTCTTCTCCAAGCAAACAACTTTACACTTCGAAACACTTAGCTTGTGATGGATGGGTTCTGGGTAATTCCCGAGATGTCTTTGGACAGCAAAACTATTGACACTGTGCAATGTACTTGTCTTCTTTTTAATAGCAACGATCTCTTCAGTAACCACAACATTTTTGTCCCTGACTGTACATTCCCTTCTTTTCTGGCAAAACTGCAAATTTTCCAAAACTTTATGTATTGCTTTTCCTTAACAAGTCTCACTGTATGTCTGGTCAAAAGCCACTAACACTGTCCATACCACTGCCTATGTGTTCTGCTGCCTTGAAATTTTCTCCACCAGATCTATTAGTCTGTTTTCAACTTAATCTCACACCAAGTTTTAATGCATGGAAAAATGTAGACAAATTATTTGCCAGAATAACATGAGTATTCTGTACTCCAGTTCCCGAGAAAGTCCCATTTCCATCTGAAACCTTATGAACACAATCTTATTATCTGTATTCCTGTTAGCATTCTAGTCCTGTGAACTCAGATGAAAATTGTTCATTAAGATCTGCTTACTACTTTCTAAGTGTTCTCTAGTCTGCTTTTCCAAACATTTTTACATTCATCCCACAAACTAGTTGCAAAGGGTTCAGAACCACATCGTCTGGTATAGTCATAGTAATGACCCCACTTCTCAGTACCAACTTTCTGTTTTATATTTTTAATGCTGTGAAATGCCTACCGCATCAACTTTCATAAGGAAATGTTTAGTTTGGTACATGGTTTCAGGAATTTTAGTCCATGATCAATCAACTGGCTCCAAGGCAGAAGTCTCATAGCAGAAAGATGTGGGGAGGGAAGCTGTTCATTTCATGGCAACCAGGAAGCAGAAACAAGAAAAGAGCCCAAGCAGAAGGGGCTGGGAGCAGAATGTAGTTCCTTCGATCACAACACATGAACTACTCCCTTCAGTTAGGCCCCACCCCTCAAGTTTCCATCACCTCCCAATAATATCACTGAGTTATGAACCTTTCATTGAATTAATCCATTGGATTAATTATGAGGTTATTAGAAGCCTCACGATCAAACCACGTTTCAAAAGCCCTACTTCTGAACACATAAGCTGTTTGGGGAGATATTTTAAATATAAATGTTAACATTAAGTTATGTAGACTAAGGATTAAAAAGCAAAATTATGAAATATTCTTTCATAGCTTATTTGATGAGATAGGAACAGGGATATGGATCATAGAATATAATGGTAGAGGAGGTGAGGCTTGCTCATGAAACA
>RJWT010040642.1:0-12467 GCA_004365215.1 Cuniculus paca
ATAAAATCTGTAAAACCAGGGGCTCTAATAACTATCCCTTAGGCTTCATTCCCTCGTCTTGACCGCTCCACCACTACCAAGTCCTTCTTTAGTCACCTTATAACTGTCAGCATCTGTTCTACCCAAAGCCCTGTGTCTTCCCCCTCCATTACATCCTGTGTGGGGCACCGGTGCCCAGTAATTCTTACTAAATTACTGCATTCTATCCCTTTGCTTGAAACTCACAATAATATCCCCAGATAGTCCTTATTAAGAAAAAGCCATCATCTTACTAGTATTGGTGAAATCTAATTTAGCCTTTTATAAGGTAATTCTAAAATGAAGAAAAAGGTAGAAGATGCCAAACAGAATCTCCAAAAAACTTATCCGACTATATAGGCCCCCATTTCCTCCCGGGACAGCACCTTATGTTCAGTTTATAATTTTAAATTCATATTTTTCATGTCGAAATTTTCCTTATGCATGTGCCTTATCTCCTCTCAAAGTGCAAACTCTCTAGTAACTAAAGCATCTGTCTTTTGTAAATCATTCCATAACGATTAGGTGAATCTACAAGTAAAAGAACTACAATGTGTTGAAGATATAGCAGAATGGGGTCAGAGTGAGGTGCATACTAATGCTAATAAACATCAGAGGCAAGCATAAGGCCCATGTCTTTGGTAACATACGAACACTATTCTTTCCCAGTATATTTCTTTTCCTGCTCCCTCACTCCTATGGAGAATTGCAAAACTGCTTAAGAGTGTTTCTAGACTCGTTTTCTCAAAACCTTAAATCTATACATGATGTAAGAATTTGTGATACAGATAAATGTGGAATGCAGAAATATATTTTGTACTCAACAAACATAAAAGACATTCCTCAGCATTACCTGGTTTGAAGAATAAACATCCCTAATACTCTTAGGAGGAAAAAGGAGGACAGAACACAGGACAGAGGCTGAATGGTCTGCAAAAGGAGCTTTTTGCTTGAAGCCAAGTCAGCTTCAAGACACAACCCAAGAAAGGAAGTGACAGAGATTCCAAGGCAGATGGAACGACGGACATGTTCAGTGTCTTGTGCCCCAGTAGCCACACAGAATTGCGGGCAGTGAGTGAACACCACGGATGGAGTAAGCAGAGTAATGGCTCGTGGGTAGAGTGGGGGTTTCTGTGATCCAGAAGTGTCTTCCCACACTCTAGCACTGCTAACTGCTTTTAGCACATTGGCACAATCAATGAGAAAGGAGTGAAAAGCCCAGGTAGGAGATCAGAAAGAGAGCTATAAATAAATTTCGTACATTTTCAGGAAAAATTAATTTCTTAAACTCATCCCATTCCATAAGATTTATAGCTTGGTCTGCACAACATACTCTTACTGTTATCACTTGTAATGGCATTTTATAATTATTAAGCAGGTTAGGAGTATTATCTCATTGGATTCCCCAGGAAGACTATGAAGAAATTGTGTTTTGCCATTTTATAAATGAGGAAACAGACTCAAGAAATTAACATAGGCATTGTTATTTATAAATAGCAGAGCTCGGAATCAAATTTATGTTTCTTCACCTCACAACCTAAGCTCTTCACCACTACCTCTTCCTACCTCAGATGCCACTGTCAGTCGCTGATAAACACAAAAGATTTCTCCACTGTTCACCAGAACACACATAGTCACTCACCTGTATTCAATATGTTTCTTTTGCACAAGTTCATGAATGTTATTAGGTGGCTGGAGAATATTCTGATGAGAAGCTACAAAGAGGCATAGTTAAACCCTAAATAGTCATGTAAATATTCCAAAGTATTTCAAGTAAGTAGTTGGTTTAAAGTGACTCCTCAAGTTGATATAGCATTAAAAAGATATTTACAAAAATTCAAGCATAATCCTTTAAAATAAAAAAATCATTTTGTGTAGAAGTGTACACTAATAAACTGCCAAATGACTTATTTATCCCTTATAAAAATAGTGGGGGTGAGTGTTATTACCCACAGTTTGCACAGGTATCTGGGATAATACAACAATCAGAAGCATAAAAGAAGCTCTCTTCTCATGCTATTTTTGAGCAAATTTTTATAATAGCTGTGATTAATATAAGTAGTAAGCATCTAAATAATAAATACTTCAATGCTATTAATGGAAAGTATACAAAACATGTATTCTTTCCTCTAAAGCATGTTTTTTAACCAACATTTCAAAAGCATAATGCAAAGCAAAAATAGGGCATTTTTGGACATTTTTTTAAAGTTTAAAAAGTATTTACAAAAACCTGTTAGTGAGCTTTGTTTGCTTTTTATCCTCATTATTTTCATATTCTTTATTGACATAGTAACCATGTAACTTCTTACCAAAGGCCAAAGAGTGTCATTTCAACAAATGAGAGTTCTTTCTCTTTTTCATTGGCCAGTCACAAAGAGTGTTTTGGAATCAGCTGATAGTAAAAGGAAGTATGATAATTTACAACGTATCCCATCCAATCCCTACCTGTAGAATTCACTAAGAAGACAGTCTTTGAATTGAATTTTATATCAATTGAATTAAAACACCTATTCCCTCTAGGGAAGCTTCACAGAAGCAAACCAATGACTCACTTCTTCTTCATAAGATAAGAATCATCTCCCATAACATCCTCAACAAGTTTTTATCCATTCTTTCTCTAAACAGTTATCAGTGACAGGACAACCATGAACTATGCAGCTACAAAAGTCATGATTCTTCTTCATGCTGTAAAACATCACCTGCCTGTAGCTTCTAAGTCTAGCAAGCACTGCAGAAATCAGGGTGCTAGCAGTCCTGCATCCACAGCACATCACGCAGACAAGGCATGCAACAAGTATTTACTGAACAGAAGAACAAGTAAACAGGATTGGCTTTGTCCCCTAGAGCCCTGCAGAATAATCTTGTTTTTCTACATAACAGTCCTTTAAGTAATATAAGAGAAAGTCAGATCTTCACCCTCTCCTCCAAATCGGTCACACCTTATTAGGGAATGAATCCCAACACTTAAATTTTCTTGTGTATTCCTCCTCCCTCCCAGCTTTTGTTAGAGAGTTCAGCCAATGGACTGTGGGCAAACAATTCAGTGAAGAAATATGTTTAAAAGTTTTTGAGTTAATTTTATTGGTAAATTTTAAATATACATAATAATCACATTCATCATAGAGAATTTATACCTGTGCATAATATATCTTGATTCTTCTTTTTTCCCCAATCTCCTCCTCTTGCCTCCACCCCTCTTTCTCTCCCTATTTACAAAAGCTTTGTTTCCATTTTTTCCTACTATTCTCTGTTTTGTCCTGTTCCCTTCCTTCCTTTCCCTTTCCCCCTCCCTTGTTCCTTACCATTTGAACATTTTCTTCCTTTATCACAATATCCATTATACATTTTGGTCTTTATTTACACTTTTGGCTTCTCACTAGAGAAATAATGTGATATTTATACATGTGTGTCCAACTTATTTTACTTGAGAGTATGGTCTCTAGATTCATCCATTTACATAAAATTGTCTCGAATTTATCCTTCTTTGTGGCACTGTAGTACTCCATTGTATTAAAAAAATCACATATTCTTTACCTATTCATCCATTGATGAACATTTGGGCTGTTTCCAAGATTTAGCTATTACAAATTGTACTGTTATAAACATGAGTATGCATATATTGCTGGGGTATGATGCTTTTAATTTTTTCTGAAAGATACCAAGAAGGGGAATAGATGGATCAAAAATTCTACAGTAAAGTACTATACCTGTCTTCAATTTATTCTTTTTACTAATATAAATTATTAATTCATATTTTATATATTAATATATTATTATAACTAGGCAAAAAAGTGTATCTTGTATATGAAAATAGAAGCCAAAATAAAAGTATATAAATTTATTATGTACTATTGTATGTAATACTATTGTATATATGAATATATAAATTAATGTATAGAATTACATGTAAATGTACTGAAATTATATAAATAGAATACTAACTTCAATTATTTGAACAGAAAATAAAAAATTTAGATGACTAAAATTTAGATTCCAAATATTGACAGTATTATCGAACCTCCTACTATCTTCAACTAGTGATGAATGCATCACACCAGATCATTTTCAAACTAAAATGAATCTTGGAATTATTGAAGATATTGATTTTATAGGTAAAAATGGGTTCATGAAGGTTTACTAAGAACAAAGACTTCAAATACCTAGTGAAAGATCTGGAACTCAACTCAAAGTCTCTTCACCATCTGACCATAAATAGTCTTGCTCTAATATACTTAATGAAACACAAATGTATTTGTATAATAAAATTGGTAAGTTGAAAATACAGTGTACAAGATGACTACTTGCAAAAGAAATGATTGACTAAAGTAATGTTACTTAATACCAAAATCATAGGAAATAGCAAACAGTATAATGTGGCATTTTCAGCATTCATCTCTAAAAAGTCATCATTTGTCTTACCAGACTGAGATGAAGCACTTTACACAATCTCACTGTAGGAAGAGAAGAATTTCTCACCTACAGATGATGACATAAGAACAGTGATAACAGCAAAAGAGATAGTTTGTGAACATCTATAAGGAGAAAATTTTTCAGTAGCAGTACATTAATCAGTACTACTTGACTATGGTGAGAAAGTAATGCATACTTTCTTTCGCCAATTAACAATTGACTCCAACCACATAGATTCTTACTGCTAAATACACCTGGAACACTGCACAATTTGTAAATATATTTCTTTGCATATGAAGTGGACTGTTTAAAATTAACACGTTTGCAAGAAACGATCTTTTACATTTGCGTCTGCCTGTTACAAGCCAGTTCCACAGCATCCATATTCAGCAATCAAAAGGAAGAACAAAATACAGGCAACTTCAGCCTCTCTCAACACAATGAATCTTTGTGTTTATTCATAAAAGTGAAGAGAAGAAGTTGCCCTGAACTGTGTAACTTTATAGCTTTGAGTGCAACAAAGGGGCTTAATTTATATCCCCACTGCTAAGCTCAGGTACCTAGACACCTACGAGCCCAATTTCTGTATGTCTACAGACTCCTGTGTATTATACAAGTGTGCGTGGTGGTCCAGGCACTGGATACACTGGGAGGAATGGCTGTCCAGCAGAAGTTGCTGGGACGCTTACTGCTGAAGAGGGACTGTTCAACCAAGCACTCTGCTTCAGTAGTGAGGTCAATCAAGTTCCACATCCCCTTGTCAGTGAATAAATTTCCCCTTCAAAACTTTGACTTGGGGTAAAACTCTTTGGAGCTTTGCACTCTTTTTCACCGTATGTGCAAGTAACCTAGGCAGGAATCAGAATAAGTTTCTATTTCTGGACTACTGGTACCACTAGGCTGAGCCATTCCGAGGTACAGGTCAGTAAGAGGCAGCAGGAGTTGATCAGAGGAACAGAGGCTGCATAACTTGTGTTGGTAAAACTAACTGAAATCTCTGGGAATTAGAGATTAAGCCCCAAGTTTTTTTATTATACCTTCATTCAGAGAACACTTCTAAATATGTCAACTTGTCTAAGACGAACTTTGTCGCCACTGATGTCATTTACCAAATATTCCTGATTCTGCTGCCTTCTGAAGACATGACAGGAGTGCATTTCCCAGACTCTTTGGGGTTTAGAGTCTCCCCATGAATACATTTTGGCCAAGGAGTTAGAGCCAAAGCCACATAAATCAGTTCTAAGGGAACACATTCAATTAGTGAGCAACTCCCCTGCTGGCTTTAAACATGGAGGAAGAACCCAGAAGCCAAGAGACACAGGCAGCATCTAGAACCCAAGAAAGACTGGAAGACATATTCCAGAAGGAACACAGGCCCGCCAACACCTCCATTCTGGCCAGAACTATAAGAGAATAGTGTGTTGTAAGCTATTAAATTTGTGACTATTTGTCATATCAGCAATGGGAAATTAATACAGTAGGCAAGATAGGCTGGAAATGCCAATGTTAACCCCCAGTGTTTAGCCAGCCTAAACCAGTAACACACATTTGTCTGAAGCCATGAAAAAAATATTTCCCTCTTGAATATGAAGCCCCTTCTCCTGATTTGAAGGGAGAAAAAAAAAATGACAAAGAAAATACAAGTTTTCTTCATTGCGTTTTTCTTTTCCCTAATTGCAAAATTTGAAAATCAAAGCTTTATGGAATATAAGATAGTTTTGATTTCTTCATTATTTAACAATTTAGTTTAATATAATAATTTCAAGGATATAATAATTCAGAGGATCAAGAAGAATTATATCTGAATACAGAACAACCATTAGTAAGTATAAGAAAAGTACATTAAGAGACTGAAACTATCTTCTAATAACTGCTAGAAGTGCAGAAATGTGACACTTTTCTGAATACAAAATAAGAACACAGGTCCTTTTGTTTAAGTTCCTCTTAAATTCTGATAATACTAACACTTGAATAGTATGATTTGTCATTTTAGCCATGGGAAATAAATATCCAATTTATATGATCTATGTGGGGCCCCATGGTTGCTTGAATCATTGCTTTGTTTCAGTTCCTGTTAGTTTCCACAAGAATCTGCTAAAAGAAAAAAGCAGATCTCTCAGAACTATGACAGTTTATAAGAAATCACTTCCCAGGATTCAAAATCAGGTTCTTAAAAACAATAATAAGTATATTTTAAACCACTCTATTTAAAACTACACAAGACTGATTTGATCCATACAATCACTTTGATCCTCCAACTTCTCTTCATAGCTCAGTTTACAATTAGGAGAAATAACCTTCCTTTTTAAAAAAAAAAAATAAATTAGAATCCCCATGTCTTGTGAGGGAAAGCAACAGTACTCAGAGTCAGGAATTCTTCCTGCCCCTCATTATCTTTCCTTTTGTTTTCTGCACCCTAGTTTGTTTCATTTCCACTGAAGTACTTCCTGGGTGCTGGGGAAAATCCCCCCTCCACTCCGGCTTCTCCACAGTTCTGAGGAACTCAGTTGATGCTTAAAAGAGATAGTTTATTAAGATGCCAGATTAGTCTGCTTGGATGGCCATAACAAAGTACCATAGGCCAGGTTACTTCAGCACCAGCAATCTATTTCTTTCACTTTTGGAAATCAGAAATCCAACATCACAATGTCAGCCGTCTGCTTTCTCCTGTGGCCTCTCTCCTTGGCTGGCAAATAGTTTCCAACTCACTCGGTCTTCACATGGTCTCTTCTGTGCATGCTGTCTCTTTGAATGTCCAAATTTCTTCTTCTTATAATAGTACCTGTTCAATTAGATTAGGTTCCACCCAAGTGATCACATTCTAACTTAATCATCTCCTTAAAGGCCCCATCTCCAAATATATCACACTTTGAGGGGAGGGCTTCAACAGAGGAACTGGGGAGATGGGGCATGGTTGACACAATTCAGTCACTAAAAACTGCTAAAGGGGAAAAAAAAAGTAAAAGTGGGTCAAAAATACAAAACAGCTCAGCTTAAAGAAATGTGAATTATTGTGGCTGCTGGATTGTTTTAACTAGATTGTTGTTAAAATCTAGCCCATTCCATCATAACTTCTACCCCAGAAAAAAAGACAACATTCAGATCTTAGTATTAAGGTCTGGCACAGAGCCATGAACTCCATACCACATTCCTTTCCTCATATCTCCCAGGCAGCGTCATGTGGAGGGCGTTTTAGAACCCAGCAGCCTCTAAGTCTCCATGTCCCAAAAGGATTCAAAATCTAATGCCCAACCACTGCCCTCCCGCTCTTTTCTAGTTCCTGATCTGAGGGACAAGCCTGTCTCCTAAGTGAGCAGCAACTCTTCAAGCACCTTATTCTCAGGATGTGACTGAGTATGTGACTTTATGCCCCATGGAGGAATGGGCATTACTGCCCTTCCAAACTCAGCCATACAGCAAAAATCTCTTGCTTAAACAATAAAAAGTTCACACGTCCAAGGAACTGTATGAGTAGCTACAGAGACAAACAAGGCAGGAGTTTGGGTGTCACAGTAACATTCAAAAATAAAAATTGAAAAACCACTGTTACGGAAACTTACTATAAAATCACACTCTGAAATAAGCTTAAAATGATTCTCTCTCATATCCTAAAAGATTTAGTTACAGAAGAAATTATTAGAAAGTAATCGCATCATTTCAGAAGTCTAAATTCATGTCTAGCATCTTTAATTGGAATAGTAAGACGGTTACATGCAGACAATGAGAAAATTCATAACCCATAGTAACAGAAACTACAGGTCAATGCCACAGTACAGTTATTATTTGCTTTGTTTTACCTTTCTCAAATAATATTTCACATCATATTTAAATAATGAAAAGCCTAAAATTTGAAAATATCACTTGCTTTAGTAATGGCATTTCTTCTATGATGTTAAAATAACCCAAATTTTAAAAAATGTTTTCTTTTTTCTTTTTCTCTTTAACATATTCAAAAGAATTGGTGCTTATGGAGGTAAACAACTTGCAAGATTACTCACTAGTGAGTGACAAAACCAGGATTCAAAGCCAGGGTATCTAAATCTAATGTTCAGCTATAGCTCACCAGAGAGCCAGGTGAAAGGAATGCTTTCAGACAGACAAGAATAAAAAGTACTGCACAGCTCCTACTGAATAATCTCATTCAATTCTTATTTCTTGTCTCTCTATTCTCCTCTAGTTCTTTTAGACACAAAAAGACAGTCACCTTATTATGCGTCTGAATAACAATGTTTATTTCAAAGGACGTCTTTTCAGGGACAAATGTCTTTAAAGAAACATCACATTGTATTTCATTAGAATCCACCAAGTATTCATAATTATATGGTATGAAGATTTTAATAACATTTTAAAGCAACATGATACCATTGATGTTAATTTTTTTATTTACATTATCATTTAAGAAAATTGATTTCCAATATTCTTATTGTTTCCATTTGGTTATTAATGAATTAAGTTATTTAGGTTTGAGTTTGTAAGATAGACTCATTTCTAGGAAAGAGTGCTCTTATTCCAAGAAATATATTCATTTTTCATGTGGTAATTCATAGAAGTCAAACAATTGTTAAGATATAAATAACCCTATAGATTAGCAAATGTTACCTGGTTATTTAATAAACAATGAACTAAGCTGGTGAGTCTAGAAATTTGTGCAAATTCATAGAGAATGACAGAGGTAGAACAAATACCTAGACCCTGGGATCAGCACCCTAATTGAGAATGAAATCTTCAAATGTTATGTGTAACATTCTCAGCCAAGTACTGTTCCTGCCCATGCTTCAAGTCTCTGGTCAGGAGCTCATCACTCTCTTCAGAGTGAAATGACTACATAGTGAAAGAGCCCTCGAGCATTGGCCTTTCTGAAAAATTGCTCCCCTTCTGAGCTCTGCCTATTGACTGTAACAAAAATGAATTAGTACTTATAGATGGAACATTTGCAAAAGAGAAGGGACCAAGAAAAAAAGAGTAGAAAGAGGGAAGGGGAACAGAGTAAAAAGAATCAACATGTGTTAAGTACATGTACCAACTGCCCAAGATGAATGCAATCATCATGTACTCCAAACATGTACTAACATAAAACACAGAAATAAATTAACGTCTTTTGTTATCTACAATATACCTGCCTATACCATCAGGGATAAGTAAAATCAAACAAAATAAAACAGTAAAAACAACAACAACAACAACAACAACAACAACAAAAAAAGCAGAATAATGTAAGCAATGCAGAAGTTCAAGATACTAGCAAAACAGCAGTGGCTACCATAATGTTTGTTCTCTTCAGAATAGTTGCCTACACCTTCAGACATACTATAATCAAGCCACACAGAATAGAGGAAAATCAATCAAAACAAAACAATGGAAGTGATACAGGGTTTCTAAACAAGACAATTGGACATCCTTGATGGCTGCAATTATATATTTTGTTATCTTTCAAATAGCTACCCTTCCCATCAAGTATAATAAAACCAAACAAATCAGAATAAAACAAAACTAATCAGAACAATGAAGATAATATGAGTTTCAAATCATGATAATAGATTAACAGTCGCCAATGCCTTCTCTTTTTAAATAATTCCTCCCCTTTGACTTTAACCATATGTATTGTGCATTTTGGGTCCCACTAACTCCTTTAGTTTGTTATACTAGGGAGACAACACGAAATTCACCCATGTAACTCTGAACCATTTCATCCTTCAGTATGATCACCAGTTGCCTCTATCCACCTACAAGAGCCTTGAGATTATCTTCCTTTATAGCTGAGTAGATTTCTACCATGTAAAGTACCACGTCTTTCTTATCTATTCTGCAATTAATAGGCAGGCTACCCCTACTTTTTTTCTGGCTCCCTGTCACATAGGGCATTGTTCTCTCTCCTTTGACTTTCAGTCTTTGAATTTTCTTTCCAGTTAAATGTGTTTCATGTATAGAGCATATTGATGGATCCTGTCTCCTGATCCACTCTGCCTGTGTTTCTTTCTATTGTTGCCTTGAGGCCCTCTTGCACTGTGTTGTCTCTGCCATGCTATTTTCCTGCCATTGGCTCCCTATTTTTCCTCTCCATTCAGTCGACTGGCCCCCCTTGATAGTCCTCCTCTGTGGTTGTTTCTGAAACCATGGTCCTTTTTCTTTCTCTCTAGAATGTCCTTAGTATTCTTCACAGGGTTGGTTTGGTGGTCATGAATTCCATGAGTTGTTCTTTGTCATGGAAGTATCTTGTTTCTCCATTAATTTTGAAAGAAAGTTTTGCAGGGTACATCAGTCTGAATTGGAAGTTGTTTTCTTTCAGCACTTGCATTACTTCACTCCAGCCTCTTCTTGACTTGATGGTTTGTGCTGAGAAGTCTGCTGTGATTCTGATGGGTTTTCCTTTATAGGTGATCTGTTTCTTTTCTCTAACAGCTTTTAATATTCTGTTCTTGAGTTGAATTTCTGGGATCTTCATTATTTTATGTCTGGGTGTAGATTTGTTTTGGTTATGGCTAGCTGGAGTTCTATATGCCTCACTTATTTGAATGTCACTTTCTTTTTCCATGCTTGGGAAGTTCTCCAAAATTATTTCTGTAAATAAGGTCCTGATGTCATTTGTCTTGACCCCTGCTTTTTCACTCACATTTTTAATTAAGTTATGATTCTTTGAGTTATCTAGCAACTGTTGAATTGTTACTTCCTGAGTCCTTGTTATTTATAAGAGATCTTTCCTTTTGCAATCACAAGCTACAAACCTGTCTTCAAAGTTTGAAAGTCTAGCTTCAGTTTCTTTCAAGTGGTTTTGCCAGCTTTCAATGGAGTTGTCAGTTTCCTGGATATCTCTTTGAATCTGTTTCATGCATTCTAAATCTCTCTTATATTGTTCATTCATGGTTTGCCTCATTTTCCTATGCTCCTCTATTTTTTATCTGTGTCTTCTTTAGAGATATTTAGTATTTCTTTTATTATGTTTTTCATTTCTTCTTTTACCTGGGATAAAATTTCTGTTCTAATTCCTCTTATAGCTTCATGAAGGTGTCTCTTCACTTCAGTTGACATCACTTCAGTCATTTCAGGTGTGCGATTCTGGATCTCCTCTGTGTTTACCTCTCATGGACTTGCACTGCTTGGGTTGGATGCCAGAGATTGCCCTCTCCCTCTTCGTCTTGGCATGTTCCTGATTTCTTCCACACACCTGGGTAGTGTGTTCCCAGGCGCCCTGGCACTGGCCACAACTTCTCCAAAGCGAGGCTGTTTGGCTTTTCTGGCCCATGCTGGCTATGGACATCCGACAGTGGGTGCCCGTGCCTCTGCACTGAGCTGGGTACTGACCCACCTGGAGTTTGCATGGGAGCAGATCTGGCCAAGGCCTTCAAATCTAAGCTGTTTAGGAACCTATGCAATGTTCTCTGGAACATGCCTGGGAGTGGAACTCGGTCCAAACAGCTTCTGCAGGTCCACCGACAACCTGGAGCTGCCAGATGACTGTTTGGATTTTCTGGACAGTGCTGGCTATGGGAATCTGATGGTGGGTGCATGTGTCTCAGCCCTGAGCCAGGTACCAGCCCACAAGGGTCCCTAGTATTTGCATGGGAGTGTAACTGGCCAGGGCCTGTGGACCTAAGCTGTTTAGGAACCTACGCGATGTTGTCTGGACCATGCATGGGAGTGGAACTCAGTCCAAGCAACTTCTGCGGGTCCACCCACAACCTGGCACTGCAGGCAGAAACAGATAGCAGTCTTGGCCCCAGGCATATCCTGCCCGACTCCAAAATGGTGCCTGGCCAATCACTCTTTCCCATGGGGGGATTGAGTCCCCTGCACTCACCACCAGCCAGCACAGATCTCCATGTCTGCCACTCTCTTTCACCCACACGCCTCTCCACAGAGACCTCTGGGGTCGACCGTGACCATGACTGTGACCATGCATCTCCAGGCTCAACAGCTCTTCTCGCAGGGTGAGTGCAGCTCCAGGCTAAGGCACTGCCAGCCACCACCTTCTTCTTCATTTAAATTCTTCTTTTTATTCTCTTTGTAGCCTTCAATTCATATTTTAGATTCTTCCTGGGTCC
>RJWT010040643.1:0-12461 GCA_004365215.1 Cuniculus paca
ATATATATATATATATATATATATATATATATACAGATATCATATACATGTATGCAGAAAAATCTGCATGTTTCAAGGGACAAGCTAGATTGACATATCACAGTTATAAATTATTCCAGCAAATGCTGTCTTCCTCACTCCAGATGAGAGACAAGTTGTTTCTGTCTGCTAAATGATTCATGATTTTTACTGTTTACAAGTTTACAAAACAAAAGGAATAACCACACCAAGTGCTCCACTTTAAAAGCCTGGGGTGGATTTTTTATACATGGTTTAGTTTATTATTCTGTAGTCACTGTTGTAACAGAGCAAAGAGAAACCTTAGTCTCTCTTAGAAACAGACACATGTAGAAGTTTTGACTCAATGATTACTTGTAAGATAAGGGCAAGGCATATAGCTGCCAAGGTCGGAATTTCCAAAGCAGGATTAATAATAGATGCTAGTGAGCAGTGAGTAACAAATGAGAGAAGATGGTGTCCTCAGAACTATATTTGTATGGAGTCTCTGCAGTGGAAAGAGGTCAAGAATGACAAGCCATAGCTTCCTCTCCTGTTTCAAACACAGAAATTCAGTCTTTAAATTTGCAGACCCCAGTTTCAAGATTCAACAACTGCTACATGACACAAGACAACTAAACTAAAATGAAATGGAATTGCTGAAAAATCAGGATACAAGAGCTGCTACATGGAGAACTGTGTGCAGGCCAAATATACTGCAACCCCCACTGTCAAGTTAACAAAAATTACTTCATCTTGGGAAAGAAACAAAGACCTACAGGTAGTCACCTTGAGAGTGAGCCATGGAAAAACAAATACTAACTAAAGAGATCTCCATTCTAGCAACAAAGTCTTTCCACTGTAATCCACCTGCCAAGTATACCACAAGAAAAAAAATAGAAACATGACAACACAGGTCAACATAATGCTTCTAAAACCTTTTAAGTTTCCCAGTTGATCAATGGGACATCACGAGGAATCAAACTCATGACCTCGCACTTCCCAGGCAGGCACTTAGGCCACTGAGCTAAAACCTGAGCCCTTGTCTTTTTGAGACAGGTCTCACTGTGCTGTTCAGCCTGGCCTTGAGCTCACTTTGTAGCCCAGGCTGGTCTCGAACTCACAATGATTCTCCTGTCTCAGCCTCCTGAGTGCTGGAATTACAGCATGTGCCACCATGCCCAGATTGGGACAACATTTTAAAAAAGCCAAAGAGCTGAATTAAATGAAATGATAAAGAGGGAGAAAAGGAGATCAAAAAGGTGCTGAGATGTCTCAAAGATGATACAACTAAGCAAATAATGGACATAATAAAACGAGTTTAAAAAAGACAAAAATACAAATCTTTGTGAGATAAACACAATGACATAAAACACGAAGTACCCGTTTAGCAAAGAAACATATACTCTGAAATACCTTTAAAAAACAACAGAAAATGGGAAAAGGATACAACGGCTGCTACATAACACAAAGACAACTAATCTAAGATTAATTTGAATTAGTAAACAATCAAAACACACTATAAATGACATTAAAAAACTTGTTTACAAAAATAAGACATAGTGTAAGAAATTGAAAGACTCAATAAAATAAAAAATCCCCAATAAATATAGGGAAAAGGTTCTGAAGTCCAATAATGCTTTTATTCTTTGATTTCATTGGTTCAAGTCTGTTTTATACTCTTTGATTGCAATATGTGAGAAGATATGATCAGCATTTTTGAAGAAAACCAAGGACATGAAGGTAGAAATTGTTGATTTCTTATTGTCTGATTTGAAGGCCTGTAATGCTTTCATTCTTTTGTTTTATCTGGTTTTATATTAGTTTGTTTTGAGTTTATTGTGTGTGAATGTATGGAAAATCATTTCAAACAAAACAAGAGACACTAGGGTAGCAATTGTTAATCTCCTATGTTATGTTTTGAAGACGTGTATTGCTTGCAGTGTTCTGTTCTGAAATGCAATATTGTGTTTGACTCTATTCTGTTTTATTTGGTTTTGTTCGATTTTCTTTAAAATTAAAGAGGATAAAAAGAATTTAAATGAACAAGGTGGTGAGTGGAATACAGGAAAATGACAAAATGAAAGAGCAAAATGCAATCTTGCACCTCCAGTCCTTCCCAAACAAGACAAAGAGACATGGACACAGAAGAAAATATAAGCCACATACCTGAAACTTCTGAAATGATAGCTCCTGAAGTAGAGAAACAACTCTATGAAACTTTAAAAGGAACTGAAATTAGAAATGATTTCCCAGGTAAAACAAGAGATGATAATTGTAATCAAAGAAATGCTAAGCACATCTAAAGAAGATATACTTGGAAAAATAGAGAAACATTGCAAAAGAATGGAAACATTGAAGAAAGAATAAAAGAAAGAATTAGAATGCATGAAACAGATTCAGAGATATCCAGGAAATCAAGAATGCCATAGAAGCTGGAAAAGTCACCTCAGTGAATGTGAAAATAGACTTTCATACCTCAAAGACATGATTGCAGCTAGTGAGGAAGAAAGGAAACATCTTTTCAAAATGACAAGGAATCAGGAAATAGCAATTCAGTAGTTCAAGATGACGCAAAGAAAAACAATGTAAGACTAACATGTGTAAATGAAAAAGGAGAAAACACAAATGATATAAAAACACTATTTAAGGAAGTCATAGCTCAAAATTTCCCAAACATGGGAAAGGAAACTGACATACAGGTAAATGAAGCATATACAACTCCAATTAGCCATAACCAAAGTAAGTCAACACCCAGACATATAATTTTCAGCATTCCAGAAATTCAACATAAAAGCAGAATATTAAAAGCTGTTAGAGAAAAGAAGCAAATCACCTATAACGGAAAGCCCATCAGAATCACAGCAGACTTCTCAACAAAAACAATGAAGTCAAGAAGAGCAAGGAGTGAAGTATTTCAAGTCCTAAAAGAAAACAACTTCCAACCCAGACTGATGTACCCTGCAAAACCATCCTTCAAAATTGATGGAGAAATAAGAAACTACCATCACAAAGAGCACCTAAAGAACTTCATGACCACTAAACCAACCCTGCAAAGAATACTGAAAGATACTCTAGATAGACATGAAAATAGCTATGACGTCAAAAACATCAACAGAAGAAGAACACCAAGCAGAGCAAACAATTAAGTAGAGGGAAAAGGTAAAGAAACCACCACAGAAAGATAATATGACTCAAACAAGCCAGTATATATGAGTTATAACCATTAATGTAAATGGCCTCAATTCAACAATCAAAAGAAACAGTCAGAATGCATCAAGAAACAATATCCACCCATGTGATGTCTACAAGAAACCCATCGAACCCAAAAGGAAATTCATACACTGAAAGTCAAAGGATGGACAACAATACTGCATGAAACAGGAATACAAAGAAAACCAGGTGAAGCTATTCTGTACACATATAATGTGAACTTCAAACAAATAATGGTTAAAAGAGACAAACAAGGTCACACTACATACTGGTTAGGGGAAAACTCCAAGATGAAGAAATAACAATCTTAAACATATATGCACCAAATATCGGAGTACCCAACTATATAAAACAAATAAGAAATCAGAAATCAAATAAGCAGTAATACAATTATAACAGGAGACTTTAGCACACCCTTCACACAAAGAGACAGATCAACTAGACAGAAAATCAGCAAAGAAATAACAGAACTGAATCAAACCTGTGAACAAATGGACCTGGTAGATGTCTACCGAGTTATCCGCTCAACATCAGAGTATACATTCTTCTCAGCTTCACATGGTACATTCCCTAGAATAGACCATATATTAGCCCACAGAATATGATTAAGTAAATGCAAAGGAATTGAAATTGTCTGATGCATACTATCTGATCACAGAGCCATCAAATTGGAAATTAATGACAAAAGAAACTGCAAAAATTCTATAAACACATGGAAATTAAATAATACACTCCTGAACAATCAGCAGGGCACAGAGGAAATTAAAGAAAAAATTAAACAATATCTACAAGCAAATGAAACTACAAACAACTTACTGGAATCTGTGGGATGCAATGAAAGCAGTCCTCAAAGGAAAATTTATTGCAATGAATTCCCACATCCAGAAAATGAAATGAACACAAATAAACAATCTGATGTTACACCTGAAATATCTAGAAAAAGGACAAGCCCAACCCAAAGCCAAAAGAAGGGAGGAAAACGTAAAGATCAGAGCAGAAATTAATGCAATTGAGACTAAGAAAATGAGACAAAGACTCAATGAATCAAAGAGCTGGTTCTTTGAAAGAATAAATAAAATTGATAAGCCGCTACCCAACCTCATTAAAAAAAGGAAAGAAAAAAGTCCAATCCATGCAATAAGGAATGAAAAGTGTGAAATCACTATAGACCCTGTGGAAATACAGAAGATCAATACTTACTTCAAAAATATTTACTCTCATAGGTTCGATAACACTGATGAAATGGACAGATATCTAGAAATATATCCATTAGCAAAACTGGATCAAGAAGATGTAAAACTACTGAATAACCCAATTTCAGTGAAGGAAATTGAAAATGTAATTAGAAACTTACAAACCAAGAAAAGTCCAGGTCCTGATGGATTCACAACGGAGTTCTACAAGAAATTCAAGGAAGACTTAATGCCAACACTCCTTAAACTCTTTAATGAAACTGAAAGGGAAGGAAGCCTCCCTAAATCATTCCTGGAAGCAAGTATTACCCTAATACCAAAACCAGAGAAAGACCCAACCAAGAAAGAGAACTACAGGCCAATCTCCCCAATGAACATAGATGCCAAAATCCTCAATAAAATACTGGCAAACAGAATCCAGCAAGTCATCAAGAAGATTGTATACCATGACCAAGTGGGATTCATCCAAGGAATGCAAGGATGGTTCAACATATGCAAATCAATAAATGTAACACACCATATCAATAGAACCAAAGATAAGAACAAAATGGTCATTTCAATAGATGCAGAAAAAGCTTTTGATAATGTCCAACACTCTTCATGATAAGAACCCTACAGAAAATTGGAATAGATGACCTTTACCTCAATCTGATAAAAGCCATCTATGACAAACCAACAGCCAGTATCACATTAAATGGTCAAAAACTGAAAGCTTTCACTCTAAAATCAGGAACAAGACAAGGATGTCCATTGTCACCACTCCTATTCAATATAGTGCTGGAAACATTAGCCAGAGCAACCAGACAAGAGACAGAAATAAAAGGGATAAGAATAGGAGAGCAAGCCGGGCGTGGTGGCTCATGCCTATAATCCCAGCACTCGGGAGGCTGACAGGCAGATCATTGTGAGTTCGAGACAAGCCTGGGCTACAAAGTGAGCTCAAGACCAGCCTGAATGGCATAGTGAGACCCTGTCTCAAAAACAGGGATGGGGATCTAGCTCAGCAGTCTAAGCACCTGCCCAGCAAGCACAAGGTCATGAGTTCAATCCCCAGTGCCACAAAAAAAAAAAACAAAGAATAGGAAAGCAAGAAGTTAAATTATCACTATTTGCAGATGACATGAAACTCTACATAGAAGACCCACAAAACTCCATAGAAATATTTCTGGATGTCATAACCAAATTCAGTAATGTAGCTGGATACAAAGTCAATACACAGAAATCAATAGTATTCCTGGACACAAACAACAAACTCACTGAGAGAGAAATAAGAGAAACCACAACCTTCACAATAGCATCAAAAAAAATGAAATACTTAGGAACCAACCTAACAAGGGAAGCAAAAGATCTATTCAATGAAAATTACAGTACTCTGAAAACAGAAATTGAAGAGGATCTCAGAAAATAGACATTCCCTGATCATGGATAGGAAGAACGAACATTGTGAAAATGGCCATTCTCCCAAAATTATTATACAGATTTAATGCAATTCCCATCCAAATACCATTAGCATACCTCATAGATCTAGAGAAACCATTCTTAAAATTCATCTGGAAGCAGAAAAGACCTAGAATAGCAAAGGCACTTCTGAGCAGCAAGGGCAGGACAGGAGGCATCACAATCCCAGACTTGAAAGTATACTACAAAGCTACTGTAATCAAATCAGCATGGTACTGGAATCAAAACAGACCTGAGGACCAATGGAATAGATTAGAAGATACACCCCTAAATACAAACACACTCAGCCACCTTATCTTTGACAAAGGGGCCAAACTTATTCAATGGAAGAAAGCCTCTTTAATAAATGGTGCTGGAAAAACTGGCTTTCCATATGCTGAAAACTAAAACTAGACACAAGCCTATCATGCACTAAACTAAAGTCAAAATGGATCAAAAATCTAAATATTAAAACAGAAACACTAAATCTGCTGGCAAACAAAATGGGTAGAAATCTTGAAGACATAGGGGTAGGTGGAGAATTCATGAACAAAAGTCAAACTGCATGGGAAACACTTGCCAGAATCAACAACTGGGATCTTGTCTTGTTAAAAAGTTTTTGCATGTCAAAAGAAATCTCCAACACAGTGAAAACAAAACCCACAAATTGGGAAAAAATTTTAGTCAACTATCCTTCAGACAAATGTCTTCTATCTAAAACATATAAAGAATTAAAAAAAAAAGGTGCTCGAAATTCTAAGACCCAATCCAAAAATGTGCATCTGAGGTGAAAACATGCTTCTCAGTTGAAGAAATATGAATCCCAAATACATGAAAAAATGTTCAGCATCATTGGTTATTAGAGAAAGAATTGCTCACTCCAGAAAGAATGGCCAGGATCAAGAAAACCAACAACAAATGTTGCAGAGGCTGTGGGGGAAAAAGGAACCCTTCTCCACTGTTGGTGGAAGTGTAGACTGGTGCAGCCACTGTGGGAATCAGTCTGGAGGTTTCTCAAAACCTGGAATTGGAAGCCCTATTTGACCCAGCTATTCTGCTTCTGGGCATATTCCCAGAAGTGAAATCATCTTACCACAGTGGTATGGGTGCACCCATCCTTACAGCAGTGCAATTTGTAATAGCCAAATCTTGGAAACAACCCAAATGCCCATCAATTGAGGAATGGATAAAAAGATGTGGTACTTTTATACAATGGAGTACTATTCAGCTATAAAGAATGATCACATTGAGGCTTTTATAGGTAAATGGATGCAACTTGAGACCATACTCATAAAGTGAAATAAAACAAACACACATGTGTAAACACCACAATGTCTCCCCAGTGTAAGAAACTGAAAGACTCAATATGATACAAAATTCCCAATAAATATGGGCAAAAGGTTCTGAAGTCCAATGATGCTTTTATTCTTTGATTTGATTGGTTCAAGTCTCCTTTCTACTATTTGATTGCAATATGTGAGAAGGCAGGAACAGCTCTTTTGAAAATCAGGGAACATTATGGTAGCCATTGCTGGTTTCTTGTTGTCTGACTTGAAGGCCTGTAATGCTTTCACTCTTTTATTTTATCTGGTTTCATATTACTTTGTTTTGTTTGAGTTTGTAAATGTATGAACAACCATTTCGAAGAAGGCAAGATACAGTAGGGTAAGCATCATTAATCTCCTGTTATGTTTTGAAGATCTGTATTGCTTGCAGTGTTCTGTTCTGAAACGCTATGTTGTGTTTGGCTCTATTCTGTTTTGTTTTGCTTTATTTTGTTTTGTTGTATTTTTTTAAAAAAAAGAAGGTGGTGGTGTCTGGCAGTGCCTTGTCCTGGAGACACTCACACTGCCAGAAGAGCTGCTGAACCGGGAGACCCAGGCTCACGGACCCAGTTGTGGTGGCAGTCATAGTTGTGGTTGCAGCTGCGGCCGACCCCAGAGGTCTCTGCAGAGAGGCCGAGAAGGAGAGTGGCGGATGCAGAGATCTACACTGGCTGGTGGCGAGTGTGGGGGACTTGATCCCACAGTGGGAGAGAGTGATAGGCCAGGTGCCATCTTGGACTCAGGTTATGCCTGGGGCCAAGACTGCTACCCACTTCTGTGGGCAGCACCAGGTTGTGGGTGGGCCCAGGGAAGTTGCTTGGACTGAAGCCAGAAAAACCAGTCATTCAGCAGCTCCAGGTTGTGGGGAGACCCGCAGAAGTTTTTTGGACCAAGGTCCACTCCAGTGCACATTTCAAACATTGCATTGGTTCATAAACAGCTTAGATTGGCAGTGACTGACCAGGTCTGCTCCTGTGCAAATGCCTGGTGGCTGATTACCCAGCTCAGTGCAGAGACACAGGTGCCCACCATTGGATGTATCTAGCCAGCACTGGCAAGAAAAGCTGAGCAGTCTAGCTTCAGAGAATTTGCGGCCAGTGCTGGGTTGCCTGGGACCACACTACCCAGCTGTGTGGAAGAAATCAGAAATATACCAAGACAAACAGGGAGAGGGCAATGTCTGGCATACAACTCAAGTAGTGCAAGTCCATGTGAGGTAAACATAGAGGAGATTGAGAATTGCACACCTGAAATGACTGAAGTGATATCAACTGAAGTGAAGAAACAACTTCAGGAAGCTATAAGAGAAATTAGAACGGAAATTCTATTCCAGGTAAAAGAAGATAGGAAAACCATAATAAAAGAAACACTAAGCATCTCTAAAGAAGACACATCTAAAAAAATAGAGGAGCATAGTAAAATGAGGGAAACCACGAATGAACAATATAAAAGAGATTTAGAATGCATGAAACAGTTTCAAAGAGGTATCCAGAAAATTAAAAACTCCATTGAAAGCTGACAAAATTACTTGAAAGAAATGGAAGCTAGACTTTCAAACCTTGAAGACAGGTTTGCAACTTGTGATCACAAAAGGAAAGATCTCTTAAAAATAACAAGGACTCGGGAAGTAACAGTTCAACAGATGCTAGATAACTCAACGAAGTATAACTGAAGAATTAAAAATGTGAGTGAAAAACCAAGGGTCAAGACAAATGACATCAGGATCTATTTACAGAAATAATTTGAGAATTTCCCAAGCATGGAAAAAGAATGTGACATTCAAATAAGTGAGGCATATAGAACTCCAGCTAACCAAAACAAATCTACACCCAGGCATATAATAATCAAGATCCCAGAAATTCAACTCAAGAATAGAATATTAAAAGCTGTTAGAGAAAAGAAACAGATCACCCATAAAGAAAAACCCACCAGAATCATGGCAGACTTCTCAACACAAACCATCAAGTCAAGAGGAGGTTGGAGTGAAGTACTGCAAATCCTGAAAGAAAACAACTTCCAACCCAGACTGATGCACTCTGCAAAACTTTCTTTCAAAATTAATGGAAAATAAGATACTTCCATGACAAAGAACAACTCAAGGAATTCATGACCACCAAACCAGTCCTATGAAGAATACTAAAGGACATTCTAGTGAGAGAAAAAAAGGACAACAGTCCCAGGAACAATGGCAGAGGGGGAACCATCAAGTGGGGCCAGTCAAATGAATGGAAAAGAAAAATCGAGAGCCAATGGCAGGAAAATAGCATGGCAGAGACAATGCAGTGCAACAGGGCCTCAAGGCACTAATAGAAATAAACATAGCCAGAGTGGATCAGGAGACAGGATCCATCAATATGCTTTATACAAGAAACACATTTAACTACAAAGAAAACTCAAAGACTGAAAGTCAAAGGAGAGAACAATGCCCTATGTGACAGGGAGCCACAAAAATAAATAGGGGCAGCCTGCCCATTAATTGCAGAATGGATAAGAAAAACATGGTATTTCATGTGGTGGACACCTACTCAGCTATAAAGGAAGATAATCTGAAGGCTCTTGTAGGTGGATAGAAGCAATGGGCGATCATGCTCATGGATGAAATGGTTTGGAGTCACATGGGTGAATTTCGTGTTGCTTCTCTAGTGTAACAAACTAAAGAAGTTAGTGGGATCCAAAATGCACAATACATATTGGGAAAGTCAAAGGGGATGAACTATCTAAAAAGGGAAGGAAGTGGCCACTGTTAATCTATTATCATGATTTGAAACTCATATTGTCTTCATTGTTCTGATCAGTTTCATTTTATTCTGATTTGATTTTATTATACTTGATGGCATGGACAGCTATTTTAAAGATAACAAAATATATAATTGCAGCCATCGAGGGTGTCCAATTATCTTGTTTTGAAACCCTACATTGCTTTGTTTTGTTTTGATTGATTTTACTCTATTCTGTGTTTTTGATTATAGTATGTCTGAAAGTTAGACAACTATTCTGAAGATAAACATTATGGTTGCCACTGCTGATTTACTAGTATCTGGAACTTCTGTATTGCTTACATTGTTCTGCTTTGTGTTGTTTTGTTTTTGTTTTATTGTTTTATTTTGTTTGATTTTACTCATCCCTGATGGTATGGGCAGGTATAGTGCAGATAACAAGAGGCATTATGGTAGCCATTATTGATTGGTTTTTTAGCCTGTTTTGAAGTCATGTACCATGTTCATTGCTTTGTTGTGATAGACTCTACTCTGTTTTAGTTTGGTTGTATTTTTTTCAAAAAAAATTCTCGAGACTTTCTCCATGAATTTGAACTTTTTGCTAAAATACCATATATATATAACATATATTATGTATTATATAATATATATGTATGTTAAAACTACATAGAAATACATCTTAAACTCTTTAGCCATATCCCAACTACAAATCCTACTCAAATTACTTATTTTAAATTACTTATATAAATCTCGTTTCCCTTAAGTCTTCCAATTAATTGTCAATTCCTATGGATCCTATCATCAAAATATGTTTATCAATTCTCTTAGATGCTGCTGCTCTAATAAAAATCATCTTTCCCCTAAACATCACAAAGCTTTCATAACCTGTCTCCTTACTTTCACACTGATTTGATTCTAATCCTACATTGCATTCTACTAGTTATGTAGTTTGAAAATTCTTCCATCCCTCATCTGCCCTCTAAGATAGTTAAAATTTAGCACAAAGTCCTCCTCTTCTTTACCAGCCTTCTTGCTTTCTTCTTACTTTCCTTGTTTATCACTTAGGACTAGATCTGTATCATACTGTTGGTTGTTTGCACTATGCAGTTTTATTGCCTAGTAATATGCTCTTTTAGCTGCCATTCAGTTCCTTCTCTTTGACTAACAAATGGAGGCCAACTGATCCTCCAGCTCTTAGATAATGGAATGTCTCACATAAGCCTAGAGGTTTCTCTCTCTGCACTCCCACTGATCTTGTGTGGCCCCCATTAAAGCATATGCCATGCTGAACTGAAATTATTAGTTTGCTTCTTTAAGAAGGCACAGGATCTCTTTAAGCTTGTGTTCCTGTACCTGTAATGTTTATTTGATGATATTTTATTCACAGATTGAAGTGAAGGCCTAGTATCATGAACCACAAGCAGTAGAGGAACTCAGAGTGGAACCATTTATAATGTCACTCTATGACATTAGATTTAGCTCCTTTATTTTTGGAGATCATTTAGCAGTGTTAACTTCCATAATCTAACTTGTTTACTAGAGCAGGAGTTCCCAGCCCCATGTCAGGAACTGGTACCCTTCTGTGGCCTGTTAGGAACCTGGCCTCACAGCAGGCAGTAAACAGCTTTCAGCCAGAAAGATTCATCTACATTGACAGCCACTTCCCACCACTGCCATTACCACCTGAGCCGGGCCTCCAGTCAGGCCATCAGTGTCATTAAAACTTCACAGGAGAGCTGTAAAAGGAGGGATCTAGGTCACCTGCCTCTTAATGAGAATCTAATCCTGAAACCACCACCCCCCATAACCCACTCCCGCCCTTCTCCCATGGAAAAGTCTTCCTTGAAACCAATCTCTAGAGACACAAAAGGCTGGGAATCTCTGTACTAGAGCAGTATATTTGGACATTGGACCTTTCATATATTCTAATTGAAGGGACAAATTACAGGTAGAATTCACTTATATTTCCCCAGATCTAGCAAATGTCAATCTATTAAACTCATGCTGAATATGACGGCTGAAGTCGTGTCACCACTGACTAAATGATAGGATTCATGAAGCTAGGAGCTATATCTTTCATGGATTATGCCATATGCATATGAGGTCCTCAATACATAGTTAAGTGAATGAAATTTTATCAAATACTTATGAGACAAATAGCATATATTTCACTGTTACAGTGTTTTCCAAAATATATTGTAACTTTTAAAGCAAGTGATAAGTTGTTCTTAGAGTCAGACTTATCTTGTACAGCTCTCTTCAATGTTAAAGCTACCTGGTCTTTTTCTTTTTTTTGCTTTTTTTTTTTAAAGAAAATAGGACAAAACAAAACAGAACAAAAAAAGTGAAAGAAAACAGAATAGAGTCAAACATAGTATACCATTTCAAAACAGAACACTGCAAGCTATACAGGTTTTCAAAACATAACAACAGGAGATTAACAATGGTTACCCTAGTGTCTCTTGCTTTCTTCAAAATGGTTGTTCTTACATTTACAGACAATAAACTCAAACAAAACAAAGTAGTATAAAACCAGATAAAAGAGAATAGCATTACAGGTCTTCAAGTTGGATAACAAG
>RJWT010040644.1:0-12473 GCA_004365215.1 Cuniculus paca
TCTTAGAATGTTCTGTTTCGCTGGCTGGGATATGTTATCCTAGTTCACAACACACTAGTGACTACACACCTCTGTCCTGTGAACCTGTTTTTCTCATCCCAACTCCTTGACTGCTTCAGGGAAGTGCATGGAAATTAGGGGCTTCAGGAAAGCGCTTGGAAATTAGGGGCTTTACTTGTGCAGCTCTTCACAACGCAACTGCACTTGGCACACAAGCAGGGTCTTGACGGGCTGGCTGTTGGGGCTCTGGTATCTTTAATAACATGATCTTCTTTTTTCCACTGGCCTACGAAGGTTTAGGTGACTCACAGTTCAAAAACAGGGAGTGGAACAGGATGTTTGGAACTTTATTATTGGAGGAAATCCAGTATACATGGGAGGGATATTTTCGGTTTGTCTTTTAGTTTCAGGGGCTAAGGTTTTTGCACATCTTAGTAGAATGACTGCAGTCCCATGGTGATCCAGACAAGGTCTCAGCAGGGTAGGTAAGTCAGCAGGGTTGAGGGACTGCAGCAGACAAGAATACAATATGAATGAAAGCAGCTAACAACCACTGAGTACTTTCCATGTGTCAGGCACCACTTACTGCACTAGAGGTGTATCAGCTCATTGATCACAGTGACACATGGGTCAGCCACCACAGCTGGAATAAAATTAGCATGTGGGTTTCTCTCAAGGCTCAGTAAGGAAACTGGTGAGTCTCTTTCCATGCCCTTATCCTCTCTCCATCTTCCCATCTAAGCCTCTTATCCTCAGCACTTAGCTATGTCTTCCATCCAAGCATGTCTACCTTTCCCATCCATTTATAAACTCCAGGAAGCAACGGCTGTGTTGACAGCTGTCACAGAGTGATTCTGTAATGGTCACATAGAGAAGACTGATGATAGTTCTTTTGAACTGAATAAAGACTTTGGGAGATCAAATCAGTGTATCCAGACAAAAACTGCAGACACTTTACTACATTAAAGTCTTACTTTAAACCCTAAAGAAGTTACTTACATTTAAATTAGCACAGGTTATACTCTCTGGATTCATGATTTGAGAAAATATGGATGCAGCTTTGGCCACTTCATTCTAGAAGAAAAAGAAAGTCATACCCCAAATTACATGAACATCAGTCTGCTATCATAAAGGACATTTAGAAAAGGCAAGACATTCCTCTTCACAGGGTCCCATATGAATTTACCATGCCTAGCGAATTTACACTTTTAAATGATGAACAATCAAAAAAGAAATAGCACATGAACTCCAAAGAAATAATAATAAAAAAAAAAAACTGGAAAGGAACCCAGTAAAACGAAAATAAGAAAATAACTAGTAGATGAGGAAACCCCAATACAAAAGTGTTCCTATGGATACAAAGGATAGAAATGAGAGAAATGAACAAAATCTCATCAATGAGAAGTGTGGGGAAGAAAATCAAGCAGGCCTCAGATTTCTCCAAAGGAATATTCCAAACTAGAAGATGGAAGATCAGTACCTTAAAGAAACCTCCACAAAAGAAGTGTCATCTCAAAATTGTATTATCTGTAATTTCAAGATTTCCAAAATCTTTTTGCTCAAGTGCAAAATCAAAAGACAAACAAAGCAACTTTAAATATCAAGAACTCAAGGAATATTGTTGCCCTGGAGAATTTACCAGACAACACAGAGAGGACTAGAAAATAGCAGTAAACAATTAGCAGTAAACAATGGGCCTATTTATACACAAAAGGATCCAAATGAATATGGGCAAGAGGGTTACAGAAGAGAGTACAAATGCTACATAGCTAAACGAGGAAGAAATGATACTAACCAAAAGGAAAAAAAAGATAAAGTATGCTCATTTTCTCATCTTTATTACTTGCAGGTAAAAAATATCATTTAAGGTTGTTAAGTATATTTAAGAGAAAGCAAACACTATGAAAAATAATGTATTAATTAAAATTAGGTGGTAAAGGAAGAAAATTAGGAGAAAATACACATATTTCTCCATAGCTTACAGACAGGAAATAAAAATAAGTATAGGTAATAATAGTAAGGAAAAGGCATGCCCATCCTGTGCTCTGGCTGGCCCCGGCTGCACTGTGTGGAATCTCCTTGAGCCACATATAAAATACAGAATATGGTTAATGTACAAGAGTAACAAAACTTTCTCTTTAAAAAAAATTCTTCATTGTAACACAGGCATGTCCAACTCACCAGTCATAGGTTGGACAGGTCTGAAAGTTAAACGAAGTTTCAGTTTTAAAGCAATCACTGGGGCAAAAGTACAAACCATAAAAAACACCCACATGACACATTCTTAAAGTTATAAAAAGAAAAAGCATCAACAAAATGAGACTAAAGATTATATGCATGTCATATTAATATAAATGGGTTAAACTAAAAAAAAAACACTAGCATAAAGCAAATCTGAAATTGACAGTGTATAAGAGACTGACCTAAAACAAAATAATTCACAAAGATTGAGAATTTAAAAAAAAAATTGAGAATTAACAAAAAGGACTGAGAATAAAAGGATAGGAAGACGTGAATCATCAAATACAAATGTAGTCAAAACAAACACAAACAAAAGCAAAGATGGAGCTATTAATATTACATAAGGTTGAGTTCAGGGCAAAAGCATTAAACACAACCAAGAAAGACTCTCGCTAAACTGAGAGATTTACGAACATGACATAATGATGATGCTTTACCAGTGCTCCAGTCAGTGTAACTTGTGCATACACAAAGGAAGAACTACAAGAGCTACAAGAAGAAAAGCAAACGTGCTTAGAAAAGACTAATTCATCTCACTCGGCTCTTGACAGATTAAGAGGACAAAGTAATTCCCCTGGAAAGAGAGGAAAGCTCAGGAAGTTAGAAAAATAATCACAGTCCAGTGGATGCCTGCTAAGTGTGTATCCTCTTAAGTCTTTGTCCTTCAGTGACTTCCCAACTGTAGATGGAAATGGACCACTCTGATAATCTTATTCGTAATGAGTCATAAAGAAGTGTTTTCCAGTCACATTTTATCAGCCAAATAAATAAGCTAGCTAGGTCAGTATTTTTCTACCATAACATTTCCTTTTACTACACAGTAAACATGTACAGTATTTCATACTTCTTTAGGCCTTTAAATAGGACACTGAAAAGCAGGAGTCCTTTAACGGACTTTTTCAGGGTTCCAGCTGTTTGTCCTTATGAAGGTGTGGCCTCTGGGAGGTGCCTTTCTCTCTGGGCTCCCCTGTCTTATTCAAGTAATAGGTCAGTCTATGAAGGAAATTCAGTTTTGGACATTATTAAACTGCTCTCTGAGAATTTGCATAGAAAACTGATTATTTGCAATTTTTACTTTAATTATTTAAGAAATTTGTCTTAAGCTTCCCTCTCTGATTCTTCACAGGATCTGAGCCAACCCATTCTAAATAGAAATACATGTTAGGTCCTCAACTGTAAATAAAAACATTCTCTGCAGGCACAGGTAGAAACCCAGGTTGCCACAGTAACAAAAGCATGGCTCTCTTTCTGGGAACTTTTCCTTATGATACACTCAAAGGCAAGGACAAGTGAATGTAGTAAATGCCTGCCTATTCCCAATTTCATGCACCCTGGAGCTTTACCTGATTCAGAGCTAATGCCACAGCAAAACACGATGCTCTCCTGGAGAGAAGATCTCCTTTGATTAGGGCGTCTTCTCTTAATGTAGTACAGATTTTAAAAGATTCTGGGCTATTCTGTGAGAAGACAAGATTGCTCAATAAATGTCATGAACTTTAGTTCAATACAATGACTGAGTAACGTTTTAGTGCTGTTTTAGATTTCTTTTGTAAGAATTTCCCAGGGCTTACCTCAAGCAACTTCAAAGATTAAGCCCCATCTAGAGACAATCCCAGGGACCAGATTACCTACATGTTATCAGTTCAGTCTAAAATAAGTATTTTTGAAGCTATTTGTCAATTTTCTGACATGGGGCATTTTTAACCTGCAAATGGATCTCGGAGGGCTAGTTTCTATACACAGCCTCTGGAATGTGAAAGACTAAGTTGAACATAAATTATGAAAGAATTCCATGAAAACAGAAACTTAAAACAAGTCCTCCAAGAATGTGAGTGATGCATAAACTAGCAAGACAGCGACAATAAAACAAAGCACCTTCCTCTGTGTACGCTGCAGGGGATGAGCAGCAGTACCAACTGTGCTTCCATGTCTGTAATACAATCAGCCTGAGTATGATGTGGAGGGGAAGTTCCCAGGATGAACTCGGAATCTGTCCTGGCTGATAAGCTCAACACTGCAACTTATTTTCACAAAGCGATGTTAAGTTATTCTTGGTCAAAGGGAAGAAAAGTCCTCTGGACCTTGCTAAGTAGCAGAATTAAATTCTCCCCACTTCATACTCGGGGACATCTCTAGGTTGCCCAGAAAACTGGGGGTCACAATGTTGAATAACCAATGCTCTAGTGCTGTTTTGTTGGCCTTCTACTTCATGAAATCATAACCCTGGTGTGATTGGAAAGAATGATCTAATCCAAGGGTCAGCAAACTATATATAACTCTTAGGGTCAAATCCAGCCTACATTAAAGAATGGCCTTCACATTTCTGAAGACTTGTAAACGCAAAAATAATGAATATGTGACACAGAGTTATGTGGCAGAAATTATATGTGACTCCCAAAGCCTAAAATATTTAATATCTGGCCTTCAAAATATTTAATATCTGGCCTTCACTAGCAAAGTTTGCTGACCCCCAAATTCAGCTGTCTCATTTTATAAACAAGCTAAATGATCATTTCAAAGCTAAATAAGCCAGTTAATACTAAGCTGAGACTAGGCTTCAAGTTTCTCAATTTCCAGTTTCATTTTGGTTCCACCGTAACCCAGTTACTCATCTTGTTTTGGAAAGTTGCTTGTGCGTCGCTCTTTAGGGGAATTTTTCAATGGTTCGTTCTCTTCTACACTGGCTGGGGGTCCATCATTTTCAGTTATTCAGGTATCCAAAGTTTAAATGGCATGAATGAGTACAGTACTATATTGAACTTTGGTTTTTTCACTTGTATTCACTTGAAAAATATTAAAGGAATAGTTTCTAAGTGAAAGAAACAATCCTGGCATAGTAATGACATAAGAATTTATAAATCATGGTCTTTGTCTGCCAAGAGTTCATTGTAACATAACACTCATTTATTAAAGATTTGCTGGCTACCAGGTGTATCAGGATGGAATCTAAGTATGACAACTGGGCAGGGTTGTAAGTACAGGTATGGGATACAAACAGAGCACAGTCAAGAGATATTTGCAGGAGATAAATGTGACTGCCAGCTTCAGAGGCCATGAACAACCTCACAGACAAGGGCAAAGTAGTCCTGGAATTTTCTAGAAAAGACTGTTATGATTTTAGGAGAGGAGGGAGACAGATCTAGTGAATTCCAGCGTGCAAGAACTCCCGCACACAGCTTGAAGCTGACATACTATCTCTTGTTCTCACCACCTACACAATCAGCAAAGGGTGAAAGATGCTAAATCGCTTTTACCATGAAAAAACTGTCAGACAAGGCTAACTTGAGTTTTCTAAAAATGAATACATTTAAAATTGAAATATTTTCACCAGATGGAAAACAGGCTGCAAAGGAACCGAATTTTATTTGTAGAGAGAGAAAGAGAGAAAGAGAGAGAAAAAAAATCTCAAACACTAGCCACATGCCCTGAAAGTTAGGGGTAAACAGTCTTACCAGCTTGTAGCAAATTGCAAAAGCAAGGAGGTAGCTATCTTGGTTGAACTTCACATCCTGGTTTTTCATCTCTAGCAATACCTCCAATGCATCTGCCAAAGGGAGGAGAGGGCCAGCAATGTCAAACGCATAATAGCAAGGCCAGGTTCCCGAAGCCCGACCTGTTCAGCACCCTACTGAAACGCTATTTCTCAAAGTCATTTAGCAGTTAACTAAATATCAAAATTAATTACCAGGTCATGCAGGAAGAACAAAGACAGTATTTTAAAACCTGCTCTAATGTTAGCATAAGAAAGATCCAAGGTTTTACTTTAAGACATGCCATGCAATGCGATGTGCTCAAACTTAAAAGAGTATAGTCTCTGTTATTCAGTCCCTCATCGGGAATGCAAGCAAGCAAAACGGATCCACTTTTTTCCTAACAGTGATACCACCAAAGACAGTAAAATTTTTCATCAACTATAGGTTATAGTACTTACTTTCATATTTGCCCTTGATAAATAACATATCCATCAAAATGTTGAATGATGTGGAGTCTGAGAAGAAACCTTGTAAATGCTAGTGAAAAAATAATATGGATTAGTTAAAAGGTAAAGCTGGTGACTTAGCGATTCAGGTATTATATTGTTGCATACTTTATTTACTTGGTCTCCTGAATTCTCTAATAACATAAGAACTTATTTTTGGAAAAAGTTAAACTCTGCCTGCTGTCTTGACTGCCTTTTGGAATAGACACAGTAAAAAAAAATGTGGAGAGATCTCAGGGTTTCATAAACACAGCAAAGAACTCCTGCTTGAAATGTGGCTCTGTAATGCTCAGGAGAAAAGAAACATGAGCATGAAACCTGGCAGGATGAAACCTGGGCAGCAACTATTAGCAGGAAATGGCAGCTATAAATACAGTAAGAATTAAGGTAAGGCGGGCTTGCACACTGTGGCCCTCTTTTCACAGAAATCATAAAGAACCCACTACTCACTCTTTGAAAATAATTTACTTACAATAGTAGTTGTTAACATTTGCAGCTTTATTTTAATTGACAAATTAAAACTGCATATATTCATTACATATATGTGGCTTTAAATAAGTAAACATCTCTAATACAGAAAGGATAGATGTACATGTGTAGGCTTATACATGCCTAGAACTTCTCCTAAAGAGTTTACAAGAATTGATTTTATTAGGTGTGATGGTATGAACAGCTACTTTGAAGAAAACAAGACATTATGGTAGCCACTGCTGTTTCCCATCATCTTGTTTTGAAATCCAATAATGCTTTTATTCCTTTATTTGATAGGTTTTAGTTTGTTTTCTGTTATTTGATTTCAATATGTGAGAAGGTATGGACAGTTATTTTGAAGAAAACAAGAGACATTATGGTAGCCATTGTTGATTTCCTATTGTCTGGTTTTGAAGTACTGTAACGCTTTCATTCTTTTGTTTTGATTGGTTTTATACTATTTTGTTTTGTTTGAATTTATAGTGTATGAAGGTATGGACAACTATTTCAAAGAAAACGAGACACTATGGGAGCCACTGTTGATTTCCTGTTGTCTTGTTTTGAAGTCCTGCGTTGCTTGCATCATTCTGTTCTGACCTGCTTCATTCTGTTTTGTTTAGTTTTATTCTCTTTAAAATTAAATTAAATTAAATTAAATTAAATTAAATTAAATTAAATTAAAAAAAGTAAACATTGCAGGGTGGCTCAATTGAGCTAAAGAACATGCATATTACTTAACTTTCTGGTAGTGAGCACATTTAAAAGCTTTTTCTGCAAAATTTTAAGAATATCATACATTCTTTATTAACTACAGACACCATATTTACAATTGATCCATTTGTTCTAACTGAAATTGTATGTCTGGGTACCAATATCACTTTGATGTCTTCCTAGCACTCTGAATATTATCATAATGTGGCACGTGACATTCAAACATGCCATTCGAGGCCTTGTTCAAGTTTTTTCTTTCTTGAGAGCCTACCACGCAGGCCCTGTTCTAGACGCTGAGAATAAAGAAATGATAGACAAGACATACACGATGCCCCGAACTCCAGCTGGGTTTACTCCAGTGAACTTAACAGTTTAACCCCCATGTCACTTGGGCAGCATATTTGTTTACATGCTGACAATCCCCAGTGTCACTTGGGCTGGTGTTATTTCAACCAGTTGATTCTTGCATTGAATAAACTTGATAAAATTGTCATTTTTATATTTCCTCTTATAAAAGTTAATAAAAATGCAATTTTTGGTCATCCTGTATTTAAATAATTAGACTGGTAAATGGTTAAATTCTGGAAAGAAAGGCAATGATCAAGACTATAGTAAGTGAAAAAAAAACCAATTTCAGGCACTGATGGTTTATGAAGAACAATAAAACAGTACAGAGAAGAGATGGGAGTGGGTAAAGGAAGGCTCTCCAAGAAGAGACCTAAGTAGAAGCAAAAATAGGCCTAAAGTTACTTATTCTTTTTTTTTTTTTTTTTTTTGCTTCCAAATGAATTAAGTCTTTTTATTCTCTTGGTAATCTCTTAAGGGTTAACTACTTCCAGTGTAGGTGATGAAATATATAAGGTTCCACTTCAAATGCTGGCACTGCTATGAACAACATAGTCTTTTTCCTTTCACTGCAACTCAGAATTAAAACTTTGATTCTTGTCTTATGTTCCAATCTCAGAAGCAGTTTCTGTTGCAGAAGTTATTTGAAGACAGTCTTACACTTTTTAGCAGTGGTCTGTGACCAGACTATCTTCTCCACAAACACTACAAAGGACTTAGTTTATACATGTATTAAACTAAAAGGCATTCTCTCAAATGAGTTTATATGCACTTTATTTTTAGACAACCTATATGACATGTATTTTTTCCCTAAAAAATAACACCTCCAATTCAGATAAATCACAGTCAAAATAAACAAAGCGTTCAAGATGACATCAGTCCCACTTGTTTAAAATCCTGGTGTTACATGGATGACAAGCAGCAGACAGTTATGACAAGTGATAGATCCAAGGTAACTACCAAATCCATTAGCAGTTTTCCATTTCTAAACCATCCTTAAAGAAAATCATAAATTGGGTCACACCATCCTCACAGTAGTCCAGGAGAGCAACCAAATCATCTTGATTCATGTCTGCACCAATAAAGAACTGATAGTTTTTTAAATTAGCAAGGATGCACTTGACTTTTTTCTGCAGCCCCTTTCATAAAAGGTTTTATTCTTTCTGGTCTTTGTTCTTCAAGTTTGCCTTTGACTGACTTCATATAATCTTTGATATACTTCTTGTAGGCCTCTTTTGTGAAGCTGGTTTCCTGCAAGTGAGGGTTCATGACAATATCAACACCAGTGACTACTGTGCTTTCGATGCCTTCGCCCTCCAAGCCTTCAGCAGAGGCATTTCCGCCAATGAGCGACTCATTAATATTACCCTCTGTTCTACTGACCATCTTGCCCTCCACCTCCAGGCGCAGCCCATCCGTGATCTCCCGGATCTTGTAGATGTTGGAGAATATCTTATCTTGGCTGATGAGGTCCCGATGATAGATAATCATGATAGTGGCTGAAGGGAGACAGCAGCTGCACTAGTTAGCAGGAACCGGGAGCTCAGAGTGAGCAGCACCCAGGGGCGGCGGGAGAGGGCGGAAAAGGGCTACTTATTCTTAATTCAGTTCAGTCTACTTCACAAAACTAATTTATTTATGAATTTTCTCATGTAAATATAAGCCTGGGGTGAACAGTTCTACCATGTGCAAAACATTCTGTACAAAAGAAAGACACACATATTAGCTTGTTACAGAAGTTTCTGAATATACTAAAATTTACAAGGTGGTCAGACCTTGTACCAAAATTTAACTAATATTTCTGAGCATGCATGAATTTATAATGTCTCTAGATCCTAATTTCCTATCTATAAAGTAGAAATAGTAATAGGGACATATCATCAGGGGTATTGTGGGAAATGAAACAAAACTCACAAAGTGCTTAAGCACAATGCTGAGGACACAGTAAATAACTGAAAAATAAATTATTTCTTCCATTTATGAGAAGAAAATCAGCATGTGAAAGCATTTTGAAAATGGACATGCACTTTATAAACAAAAACTTCAATCAGAAATAAAAATATAGAAAAAGAGAGATGAAAGGTGAAGCATAGGAAAGCAATCGTGAAACAGCAGCCTGTCGTAAAGCATCCTTTGAAATATTCTGAAGGAGCAGGTGTCTGTGCCAGGTCAGCACAATCCACGACAGCCACACACCGTGACGCTGGCGCTCCACCTGTCTTCACCTCTATACACACCTACACTTCCCACATGAACCGACTCCCGCCAACTATAAACATCACAGAACAGTTCATTCACTCAGCTTAGCAGACTTTCTCTGAAAATCTAACCCAAGAGTAACATATGGAAAAATGTCTTTTCTAATATCATCACAAACATAGCAGGACGAAATCACATTGACAGAAGTGATCAGAAAACAATAACCTGGTCTTTGATAAGCTCCACTGCATATTCCTCCAGATCCATCTCGTAACACAATCTCATGAAAACTGGTCCAAACTTATATTCCCACAAAGCGAAATTTCTATTCTCTGCATGATACCTAGTAAAGAAATGGTTCAGTGAGTTAAAAGGTACAGCACAGCAAAAACAACAGACACAGATCATGGTGTATACTCTGCTAGGTGTGGAAGACACAGTAAAGAATAGGTACTTCCAATGTGCAAGAGAAGTGGAGATCTAAATAAAATCAGAGGGTTAGAGGAATCCGACGGTGCAGAAATATACAAGGCATGCAAATACATAAACACGTTTTGTTACAGGCTAACATGCCCGGTGGAATGAAAGCAAAGAAGAGTAACTTATGCTGTAATCATTCTTTAAATTAAGTGGCCTTTCATAGGTAAATGGATGCAATTCAGGACCATACTTATAAGTTAAATAAACCAGATGCACATGTGTAAACATCATACTGTCTCCCTAGTGTGAGAAGCTGAAAGAGTAAATAAGATCCAAAATGTACAACAGATACTGTAAAATGGGAAGAAGTTTCAAAAGGAAAGAGAAACTGTAATGGGCGAATAGAGAGAAGAAGGAAGGGAAAAGCAAAAATACATATATATGATAGTTAAGATAGCTATACTACTAATGTCTCTTAGTATTTGAAAAGAAAGGTTTGTGCTAATATTGTTTGGACAATTAAATGCTGACATCTTGTACTCTGAGTAACTAATTTAAAGATAATACGCAATGTATTAACCATTGTTACCCTCTTATTATCTTGTTTTGAAATTTTGTTTTATTTTTGCTCTTTAAAATAAAATAAAATTTAAAAAATAAATAAATAAAGTGGCAATGGCTGGGACTGAGTATAAGCCTGTATTAGGGGCTAAGCAGAGGTCCTCAGAATGGGACCCATACCCTGGAGAACAAGGAAAGTGTGTGGGCGGGGAATGCTCTGTGCTCCTCCAGGCTGGCTTCACACCCATACGGCACAGCAGACAACCAGCCAGCACACTTCACAACTTGTACCAACCTCTGCTTCACATCATCCACAGAAAGGCTTACGTGAGCTATGATCATCTAGATAAGCAAGGTAAATGTCCTGAAATTTTTAAGTCTTGGGAAAAAGCTAATTTCAAGGCAATGGCAGTCTGCCAGTTTTCACTTTGAATTACCAACCCTTTCAGCTATAGATACTAACAGGGCAATCTGGTGACCAAAGAAGTTCCTTATGTTTGCATGTAAATCAGAGTTTCATGATGTAAATGACTTTAATACCAGGGGGAAGCTCTGATTTTATAAAACAGAAGTTTTTTTTTTCCTTCTGCTGAAATAACTGAGCAAATTTGAAATGGCATTTTGATCAGGCTATTCCTAAGCACCTATCCTGTCAGAAGGATGATGTGTACTCGCTTTATATATGTGATAATAAAATTACAGAATTATACATACACAAGTAGTCACTGCCTTATTATAACACTTATGAGTTATATTGGTAAAAGACAAGAGAGTACAGAGATTAAGAACTTTTAGATTGATTTCAAAATGATGGTTCAAATTCCAGTTCTTTTATTTATAATATATATAACCATAGGCAAATTAATGTGTCCGTTTTTTCATCTATAAAATGGAGACGAAAATAGAACTCAAAACAAGTTTCTGTGAAGATTAAATAAGACAAGGGTTGCCTAACACAAGACAAATCCACAATATATGTTAGTTTTTATAAAATGTAAGGCATGCTGAGAAATATCTTTAAAATCTATAAATATATTTCGGTAAATAGCCTCATGAGGAACTGATAGTAGAATAAAACAGAAAGCAAAACAAGTTTTCGCAATCCAGTATTCACATTCAAAACTAAGTTCATGCCAATAAACATCAGAACAACAACCACTACCAAGAAAAAACAAAACAAAACAAAACAAAACAAAACAAAAAACAAAACAAAACAAAACAAAACGGCAGGGAAATAGCTCAGCGACACAGCACCTGCCTGGCAAAGGCGAGGCCGTGTGTTCAATCCCCAGTACCAAAAAAAAAAAGAGCCAGACACATGTAATCCCAGCTACGTGGAAGGATAAGGTAAAAGGTGCATCAGTCTGAGGCCAGCCTGGGCAACTTAGTGAGACCTTATCTCAAAACAAAACAAATGTGCTACAAAGTCACTGAGACAATCACCTCCTGACAGGAAATAATCAAGGAAAAGGATCTAAAATCACCCTATAAACCAAATGAGTGCATTTGGTCAAGATTATGAGGGGATTAAATTGTTCTCCATTTG
>RJWT010040645.1:0-12464 GCA_004365215.1 Cuniculus paca
AAACACCTGTTGAAAAGCCAGGACTTTCTGCTCTTCCCGCAGATGACACGCGGGACAGGATGACTGGGGGAGAGGGGAGGATCCGGCACTGGCGAGGAGGGGAGGGGGCACCAGGATGGTCTGAGGGCTTCGGGGGCAGATCCCAGGTGGCAGTGCTGCGAAATTTTCCTAGATTGATGCTTTGAGGTGGAGATTCTTTGTTTGGATGGAAGGCTTTTTTTTTTTTTTTGAAATGTAGTACTGGGGGCTGAACCCAGGGCTTGCAATTGAGCTACATTCCCCAGCCCTTTTTTTATTTTTTACTGTGAGGCAGGGTTTTACCAAGCCACTAAATCACCCACTTGTGGTCCTCCTGCCTCAGCCTCCCGAGTGCTGGGATTACAGGTGTGCGCCACCCATGCCTGGCTTACTGTTTCCTTCCCAATGAGTATTATTTGAGGTAAGTAACTTACTTTTAGGAACAGATCAAAGTAAAACTATCCCAGTGCTTGCCTGACCTGTTACGAGATATTCGTGGCAGGCGACAGCTTCTGTCCTTTCTTCCTACCTCGTCAAGGTTGTAGAAACAAGTCCCTTTCCCTGGAACTATCTGTAACTTAGTGATAATTGGTTGTGTTGTGCCTTCCAGTGCCCTGCACTCCTAAGCGGTGGAATTTGTGGAATTTGTTTCTGGTATTCAGCCTGGGAACCTTACCTGTTATGCCTGTGTTTAAATCACACCGAATATTCCAGTCGTATGCGGCTACTTTTCCCTGCTGCGGCCGTCGAATCATCTATAAATGCACCCGCTGGCCACGTGTCCCCAGGCCTGCTTTACCCGCCATCACGTCGGCGGGGAGGCCCCTGGCTTGTGGCTTTCGGGTCATTGGACCTGAGGACCGTAGCTGGCTGCTCCTGTTGATGTTTAGCAAACAAGTGTTCTTATCTTTTGTTTCTTTTTTTTGTTTGTTTGTTTGTTTGTTTGATTTTTCTCACTTCAGGATTCCTGGACTCCAGAGTTAAAGTTGAAGCTGGAGAAATTTCTAGAGTTAACTTTTAAAGCCAGTAACACGCCCAAGCTTCTAACAATCTATGTATCCTTTTCACGTGAAGGAGACCAGCTGCAGTTAGAGTGGCCCGGGACTCAGGGCGCCCCAGGGCCACAGATGCGGTCAGGTCACCAGAACATAGAGTTGTGCCACTGTCACCATAATCCAGTTCTAGTGGGGACCCTCAGAGTACCAAGGGGACAGTAGGCCATTCAGTCACCCATGGTGACAGATTTCCCGCAGTCGTTAGTTGGTAAGGACGCGTCTCTCATTTGGAGCAAGCAGGTGTCCAAAGTTATTTTGCAGCAAGCTAGGCACAGTGGCACACACCTGTAATCCCAACTCTCTGGGAGGCTAAGGCAGGAGGATTTCAAGTTCAAGACCAGCACTGTGTACCGAATCCTGTTTTCCTAAACTTCTTCCTCATCCCAGAAGGAGAATGGACAACACAACAAAGGTAAATCATCGGGAAGATGATTTTTTTTCCTTTTTTTTTCTTTTTTCCCCTGGCACTGGGGATTGAACTTGAGACCTCACACGTATCAGGCAGGTGCTTAGGCCACTGAACCAAATTCCAGGCCCTTGTCTTTTTGAGACAGGGTCTTGCTATGCCGTTCAGGTTGGCCTTGAGCTCGCTTTGTAGCCCAGGCTGGTCTT
Source organism: Cuniculus paca (assembly GCA_004365215.1). Lineage (NCBI taxonomy): Eukaryota > Metazoa > Chordata > Mammalia > Rodentia > Cuniculidae > Cuniculus > Cuniculus paca. The sequence continues at coordinate 1,686 of RJWT010040645.1, forward strand.
GAACTCGCAACGATCCTCCTGCCTCAGCCTCTCAAGTGCTGTGATCACAGGTGTGCACACCATGCTCAGCGTGGTTCTGTGTCTTGGAAATTGCTTAAATTCCCCTGTTGGAAAGGGTGTGTGATGTGCTTCATGCCTTTCGAAAGTCTGTGTGGCATAATCCTCCTCTCCCAGCAGGGGGAGTTTCACTACATGAAATTCCTGGCCCGTGAAATACCGTATTTGCCCTTTTTGAAGAAAAGTAACGTCAAGGAGGACTTTAAAACTTTCTGCCATCATTTTTTTTGTACTTTTCAGAAAGAATCCTTTTTAAAGAAAGAAAATGTTTATAAATTGTCTAACTGTGTTTACACATCAGTAATATTTTCAGCTTTGTCCTATAAGGAAGGTTTTGACTGTGTCAGATAAGGGAGAGTCAGAGGTCAGGTGTGGTGGCGCCCACCTGTAATCCCAGGACTCAGGAGGCTGAGGCAGGAGGATTGCCGAAAGTTTGAAGCCAGTCTAGGCTACAAAGTGAGTTCAAGGCCAGCCTGAACTACGCAGCAAGACCCTGTCTCAAAATACAAAACAAAACAAAAAAACAACAAAAAAAGAAGGCTAGCAGTGTTTGTTTTTGACCTCTGTCACTTAGGGTGTTACTCTTCTTTCGGTTGCCATAGTGAAATGCCTGAGGCCTTTAACTTGGAAAAAGAAAGGTTTATATAGCTCCCAGCTCTGGAGATTCCAGAGACACAGACGGGCTTGGCCTGAGGTCCCCACCTCCTACCCTGGGGACCAAGCCTCCGACACAGGCACCTGTGGGGACTCTCACCCAACCACGGCCTCAAAGGTTTGTGTCCAGGTCACAGTACAAACGCACTCATCGCGTCCCTAAGAGTTCCCAGAGCTGCTCCCAGGCCGACACTCGAGGCCAACTGAGCCATGAGCCCTGGAGGAGTGCGGGTCCCACACTTCCAGGGATGCGCGAGCCCGAGTGCCCAGGAGTAGGAAACAGTGCGAGGGATCCGCAATGCACACAAGGCCAAGGCCCGGCAGAGTAGACTGCAGACTCCACAGCTCCGTACCAGCCTGCAGGCCCATGCAGGATCCTCGGCTTCTGTCCCTCATGCTGATCTCTTCAGCAACCTGGCCACACCTTCCAGCCGCTCCATTCTTGGCCGGGCTGCAGAGTTTTCAGGAATGGGCCAAAACCTGGGATCTCCAAAACCATGGGCCAAAATCAACCTTTTCACACTGTTACCTTAATCATCTCGGGTGGTTTCTCACAGCACAGGACGCTGACCAACGCGGTGGCTGTAGGAGGGTGCCAGCTCTGACTGGGGTGGCCTGGCCTCGTCTTTCCAGGCTGCCACTGGGGGACCCAGCAGAGAGCCCTGTGCCTTCCTGGCCATTTGGGCCAGGGCCTGTTGGAGTGGTTTCTGCTTTATCAAACCAGAAACAGCACTGAAATCTTTCCTCATTCCAGGCCTTATTATTTCCAGGATTAGCCAAGCAGCACTCACTTTTAATTAAAATGAAAAACTGTCCCACAGACAGGACTTGGCCCTCAGACAACCTCACAGTGCAGAAACAGAGAAAAAGATACAAGTGTGCTTCATTTGTGAACCGACTATAGAAAAACATTGATTTTATTTCTTAGATGGGGAGCAAGGAATTAAAAGAAATTCCACTGGGTTCAGTCAAGGGAAGAGATTTTGGTAGGAAACCTAGCAACAATTCAGTTGAACTTCCAGAAACAAGAAATTTTAAATCAGTGATTGTAAAGCATCTTGTAGTTACATATGGCATGACGTAGAAGTAAAATTTTAAGCCTAAATATGCCAAGTTTATTGTTACGGCAAAATATTCAGAGCTTGGGTTTGATCATCCTTGGAGAAGAATATGGTTATTTTTTATTTTGTGGTTGTCATCATCGCTGTTCTTTCGTTGGGCCCTGACGTCCACTCTCTCCTAGAAACGCTGCAGCAGCTGCACCAGCAGCTGGTCGAGGCCGAGCGCCGGTCCATGACGTACTTGAAGCGATACAATAAGATCCAGGCTGACTACCACAACCTCATTGGGGTCACGGCCGAGCTGGTGGATTCTCTGGAGGCCACAGTCAGTGGCAAGATGGTAAGCGGGATCCCCAGCTGCGTGTCTGTATACCTCTGAATCTAGGTAAGATGAGATCCTGCTAGTGGAGTTGCCAAGTCAGATGTGAGGATCAGTGTTCGGACACATGGTATAAAATCATTTTTCTAAAATGTCAAGTGTATCAGAGTCCCCTCTCTCCATACACACAGCAAATCTGTCTCTTATTTTTTATTTATTTGTTTATTTTTTTTTGTGGCACGAGGATTGAACTCATGACCTCGAGCTTGCCAGGCAGGCACTTAGGCCACTGAGCTAAATCCCCAGCCCTCACACAGCAAATCTGTCTAGGGTTACACCTTGAAATCTTTGCCAGCCTGGTAAGTGAAACTTGGTATCCTAAGTATTTTAATTTGCACTTATGTATGAATCTGAATAGATCTTAGTATATTGTCGGCCACATGTATTTTGCTTGGTTTGGTTTTGTCAGTTGTCTGTTCGTGTCCTTTCCTCCTGCCCGTTGTGAGCAAGCTGGCGACATGGTCAGGTTTGCCCGTGGGAGAGGTGGTCTGGCAGCCCTGCTAGTCAGAGGAGGAAAGTTGCAGGAGTGAGGGCTGCTCCGGAGTCTCGGACTCCATCGAGAAGCCTGGCGGTGAGAACTCCTGGCCTCCAGGAGGTCCCTGTGGTGGCCTTTGCTCGTGAGTCCCGTGGAGCAGTGTGGGGGACCCCACTTAACCCCGGGCCGTGGGCTGCGAGGGAAGAGAGTGATAGAGTAGCGGCACGAGGGGGAGGAGGAGAAGCTGTGTTTTCAGTGGGAAACACATTTGAACGTGCTTTTAGGCTATGCAGAGGGAATAAAGGTACAGACTTTAAAATTCAGGATGAGAAAGGAACGCTTACATTTTCCTACGACCACAGTTCAGGTTATGAATGAACGAGTGACAAGCGTTTACTTCCCCACTTGTCACGAGCCAGGTCTACCTGGGACCTTGGTGTGACAAGGTTGGGGACACACGTCATCTTGCTGGGCGGGCCAGGCAGGTGCTAGGCAGAGGTTAGTTTCCTCAGGAGCCAGGACTTGAGCCAGGTCCTCTGCCGCGACGCCTGGCACTCCCTGTGGCCACAGTGACTTTTTTTTTAAAGCTGAATTTACAGGAACTGAACCCAAGTCTGTTTCTTTTCCTGCTGGGTCAGGAGTCACACCAATGTGTGGTTCCTCCTAGGCGCTTCCAGATTCTGGCTCCATTTCCTCCCTGCGCCTCCCAGAGGCTCTCAAAGGACAGCGGGCCTTGTGTCCTTCGAGGGGTCCCAGCCTCTCATGACGCCCCGTGTCCCCTTGCAGATCACCCCTGAGTACCTGCAGAGCATCTGCGTCCGCCTCTTCAGCAACCAGATGCGGCAGAGCCTGGCGCACAGTGTGGATTTCACCAGGCCCGGCACGGTGAGCGCCCCCTCCCCCAGGACCCCCGAATCCCTGGCGACGCCGCTGAAGACGGGGAAAGCGCTGGAGCGAGTCAGGCAAGAGGCCTCGCTGGAGCTGGCCCGGGAGGGGTGGAAACACCAGGGAGAAGGAAAAAGCTGTTTGAGGAGAGAGGTGCTGTGACCCGCGGAGGCAGAAGAATGGAAGGAAAGCTTTGTTTTCTCCCTTTAAAAAAACAACTGTATTGGCCAGGCGTGGAAGCACGTGCCTGTCACCCTAGCATTCAGGAGGCTGAGGCGGGAGGATCACTGCTAGTTCAAAGCCAGCCTGAACTACACAGCAAGTTCAAGGTCAGCCTGAACTGCATAGAGAAACCCTGTCTCAAAAAGACAACGAAACAAAACAAAACAAAACAAAACAAAACAAAACAAAACAAAACACAGCCATATTGAGCAGGGCTTGATGGCACATTCCTCTAATCCCAGCACTCTGGAGGCTGAGGCAGGAGGATTGCAGTAAATTCAAGGCCCACCTGAACTGCGTAGTGAGACCCTGTCTCAAAAAACCCAAACAAACAAACAGACCACTGCCTTATTGGAGTTGCATGGTCTAAGGCAGGGGCTCCTTCTTTTCTTTCTTTTCTTTCTTTCTTTTTTTTTTATTTTTATTTTTTTGGGAAAATTGCAAACTTAAAAAAAGCTGTAGGAATAACCCCTTACCCAGACCTCTTCTGAGCCACCGCAGGACCAGTTACATCGTCACGGCCCTTTACACCTAACTACAAAGTGCATGCTCCTTTCTTTTACTTATTATTTTAACAGTACATAAAATGGTACATATTTATAGAATTAGTATGTATTTCTTAAAATGAGGACTATGGCGACGCACTCCTGTGAACCCAGCACTCAGGAGGCTGAGGCAGGACAATGCGGGAGTTCAAGCCTGGGTATTATGCAGCAAATAGTTACCAACTTTGTTGAATCGAACACTGAGGCCATTTCTTCAGACTGGCCCCTTCCTGTTTCGTCAGTGGCCCCCTCCCCCGGGAGCCTGGTTTCTAACTCTGCCCGGCTTTCCCGACAGTGACATCTCAGGAGAACATAGTCTGTACTGGGTGCTTGTGCCAACTCCGCCTGGCTCAGAGCCGGGCAGGGAGGCTGTGCCCCTTGGGGCACCTATGTGTCAGAGCCGTGGCCTTGCGATGAGGGCTGGCATGCTAACGTTAGTGTTCACACGCGGAACCCTGCGTTGGTATTTAAAATAAAAGCTACTATACCCTGCGTCATTCACAAGAACAGTTCATTACAAGGAAATATAAACACAAGCAATGAGACAAAGATGAGCAAGTAAGGATGAGAAAGGAAAACAAGGGTAGGCGAGGCACCAGGGCAAAGATGCCTGTCTATGTCTCTTTACCCCTGGAGAGGCAGAGTTGGTTCTGAGTTCCCTGGCAGCCTATGCGAAGAGGGAAATGTGCACAGTTGATGACCTGCAGTGCTGAAGGCCAGAGTGGGCAGTGCCGGGGCTTTCTTCAGCCCCACTGGCTGTGCTGAGGCAGCATGTGCCGCTCACGTGGCTGAGAGGCACCACAGGGCAAGGGCATCCCCCTGCCCCACCCTGGGGCCAGTGCACACCCCAGTGTGGCCGTCTCAGTGCCAGTGTCTCTGTGAGCCCTCAGATTATTACGTTTTTTTTTTCTACACATTTATCTTTTATAATTTAAAACCAAAGTCAGACCCATTTTTTAAGAAGACCGGATGGTCACACAGCCGCCGTGTAGATGCCCAGTGCCAAGGCTGAGGAAGCTTTCAGCCGTGAGTCGAGCAGGCGTCCCTTGCGCTCCCAGAGGTGGCTCAAAGCAGGTGGCCATGTGGACAGAGCAAGGACAAGCTGCACAGTTCTAGTGGTGGAAGGGCACAGCCACAGGGATCTCAGCACAGAGGTTTTTTTGAGTATTTTGTCTCTTTGAGACAGGATCTTACTGTGCAGTTCAGCTGGCCTCGAGCTCACTTTGTAGCCCAGGCTGGTCTGGAACTCACAGCGATCCTCCTGCCTCACCCTCCTGAGCACAGGGATCACAGGCTTGTGCCACCATACCCGGGAAACAGGTAGTTTCTCCTTGAGCCTTCCAGGGTTGGGGCCTTCAAGCCACACCCCGAGCCCTGGCTGACCTGTGTGGCTGCTGTCCTGTGGGGCCAACTCCAGATCAGGGAGGGGCAGAGTGCCCGGTCAGAGAGGACAGCTTTGACCACACGTGTCACCTTTGTCACTGGTCCAGACATGGCCCGTGTCACATGAGCAGCGCTGCTGGCGCCCGCAGGAGGAGCGCAGCATGGGTGCTCTGCTCACACCCACAACGTGAGCCTGTCCTGTCACTGCGGTGGCGCCGTGCCCGCAGGCGCCTGCCAGTCCTTGAGAAGTTCACTGGGCTGGAAAGTGGGTTGAGTATCGGCCTCATAGAAAGCGGCGTCCCTGGGCCCTACCCATTGGATGCTGGCTGTGCCACCTCTGGTTTTGACAGTGTGGCGTCTCCAGACAAGACTGCATGTTCCCTGGGGACAGAATGACCCCTGCAGAGGAGAACTAGACAGGGACACGGAGCGTGTGTGGAAGACACTTCCGTGCAGTGGGTACACGGGGGCAGCGAGCAGACTCGACCCCAGGTGAGGGTGGTGGGGAGACCAGGCCGGGTTGGCAGCTGAGGAGGAAGGAGGCCGAGGCAGGTGGGTCTGCAGCGGGGAGGCTGAGGCCGAGGACAGTGGTGGCCAGCAGCCCTGAAGCAGGACAGTGGGCAGAGTGACCGTGGCTCTGGGACTCGACTCCCGGTCTAGAGCCAGGTGTTCGGCCTCGGGGTCCCCTCACCTGGGAACCAGTGTCGCAGTGCTGGAGGTGAGCTGGTCCCCAGGATGCTTTGGCCGCCACAGGGTCTCCTGCAGAGTCTCGGTGCACCCAAGATCCTCTTGATGCCGCTAGACGGCTTCAGCAGGCACTCGAGCAAGGCCCTCTGCGGATCTCCCGGCCCTCTGCGCTGTTGGCACGGATCAGGTGCAGGCTCCTCTGGCTGCACTAACGCCCTCTGCTTTCTCCTCCTCCCCGCAGGCCTCAACCATGCTGCGTGCCTCCCTGGCCCCCGAGTAAGTCGCTGCCCCCGCACATGTTACTAATAAGGAAGCAGAGTCAGGAGTGGCTCTGTCTGTAAACACGCAGCCTTGCCCAAGTGCGATGGGCGGCGCCAGTGATGATAAGCGTGCCGTTAACGAGACGGCCTGCTCGCGTTACTCCTGTCCCTCTTGGTAAGGTAGCATGGAATGCGGGGAACTGCTGAATTGTTCCTGTGGAAATCTACAGAAATGAAAGTTTCTCGTAAATGAACTCATTAATCCTGGTACTGGGCATGGCCAGGGCCTGCATGGTAAGCTACATCCTCGACCCTTTGTATTTTGAGACAGGGTCTCTGAATCACTAAGTTGTCTAGGCTGGGCTTGAACTTGTGATCGTCCTGCTTCAGCCTCCCAGAGTGCTGGGATTTCAGGCAAAGCGTCTCAGAATCTGAGCGTTTGCTTCTTGCTGCGCCCTCGGGGACCTGAGTGCAGCTGTCCAGGTCTCCAGGCGCCACCCACGTGGTGTGTGACCTCCGTGCACCTCAGCAGGAAGCGGGCGCCTTGGGCTTGGAGGTCAGGGCCAGGGAGGATTGGGACCCGCTGAGAGCTGGGTCTGCTGCCCCGGGCTGGCAATGACTCAGTTTGAGGTGGCCACGGCCTTCTGCGTTCTGCACCGTGTCCTCTCCTGCCACCTGGTGGCACTGTCATGCAGTGCAGTGGGCTCAGTTAAAATCCCACCTCGGACACCAGCTAGCTCCATGGCCTTGGACTGCTTAAGTAACTCCTCCGTGCCTCAGTTTCCTCATTTGGGGAATGAGAAGAAGAAGAGGCTGACTGACTGTCGGATTTGTGTGAGGATAAAAAGGAGCTGATGTGTACACAGTGCGCAGTCCAGTGCCGGGCCACCTGCAGAGAGTAAGGGAGCGTGTGGAGGAGGCTGGGGACAGAGGAGGTGGCCTGACGCGGTCCTGCCTGTCAGATCGCCGCAGGGCCGCAGGGCGGTGGGGTTGCCGAGCTGTGGTTGCTGATCTTGCGGCCCGAATGGGAGCGCAGAGCGAGATCGACCTGGGGCGCAGTTGGTGCACGTTCACCTAGAACCAGTGCCTGTTTACACTTTAAAGTTAAAAACGTGCCTTTCCTGCTAAGTAGTTTCGAGTTGCAGAAGTAGCACAGAATCCCCACATGCTCTCCGCCAAGATTTCCCAGGGTTAACGTTTTGTTTTTGTTTTTTTGAGCCAGGGTCTGCCACTGAACTCGCTATGTGGCCCAGGCTCACCTCAAAATCAGCCTCCCCAGTACTGGGATTACAAGCGTGCATCCCCATGCTCTGCTCAGTTTTTATTTTGAAGGAATCACAGATTTGCGGGAGTCCCCGGCTTCCCCAGCGGTGACAGCTCACATGACACTTGTGCCCCATCAGCAAGAGGAAGTTGATGTAGATACAGGATCCTTAGCTGAACCCCAGTCCTCATCCGCTCTCAGCAGTTTCCCCTGTGCTCACATCTCCTTTACTGCAGCCACACAAGGTGTGAGGACGCGTGTTTTAGTGCCAGGGGACCAGAAGTGACCTGTTTGGTCTCTGCCTGAATGAGGCAGGTGCGAAGTCCTAGGCACCGTGTGGATCTTGAATCAGGCCTGTGCTCTCTGAGTCGGGGACCCTTGGTAGGGTTAGCAGGTGGCCTGTGTCCCCAGGCCCTCCCCGAAGTGTCCTCTTCACAGTAGTTTCCTGACCCCTGTCCTGTCCCTTGATTCCCTAGGCGGGACAAGGACAGCGGCTGAAAGGTGCTAGGTGGGACTCTCCAGGCCTGCGGATGCTGATGGCCTGTGGTTGATGGCCATTCAGCGTCAGAATGGAGCCAGGTGGAGAGTATAGATGGCCCCACAGTGACTTCTTCGCTGTCACAGAGAGCCTGGCCTGAAGGGACTGCAGTGACCTCTACAGCTGTTCAGGCAGAGACACTTGGTTTAGGAAAAATGTGATTTAAAAAAATAAGAAAAAAAGCTGTGTAACCCCAGCACGCCCAAGGCTGAGGCAGGAGGATCGCTGAGAATTCAAGGCCAGCCTGAGCTAATAGCGAGACCATCTCAACCAAAAAATCAGTCCACCAGCAGAGCAGGCAGAGCTGGGCTGGGAGCATGTGGGGCAGGGCGGCTGCAGCCGGACGCTGCTGGTCCCCCACCTGACCAGCTCTGGAGCGATGACCTTTCCCTTCTCTTTGAACTTTGAGCAGGAAACTGCAGGATGTCCCCCTGCTGCCCTCCCTGGATTATGAGAAGCTGAAGAAGGATTTGATTTGGGGGAGTGACCGTCTGAAAGCCTTCTTGCTTCAGGCTCTGCGCTGGGTAGGTGCCTTTCTTCTGAAGTTAGAAAGACAAAGACAGAAACAGAACCCAGCGCTACTCTCTGCTCTCTCGGCCAGCTGCCTGGCTTGTGTCTGGCCACACTGCTAAAAATCTTTCTTCCTGCCCCCTGCCGCACCACAGACCAAATCGAGATGCACCTCCTGCTGACAGCACAGCGGCCATTGCCCACGCGAGGTAGCATGACAGCCAGGCACAGTCCCCAGCCCTGCCCTGCTCCTGGTCACAGCCGCACTGGGCCAGGGAGAGCCACTCTGAAGTCTCACTTCCTCAGAACCGGCGCTGGGTGTCAGCGGCACCAGGAAGCAGAGCTCCTGTTTATCTCAATTTTCACTCTAGTGTGCTCAGGGTTAGAATTAAAACTGAGAAAGCTTAAAATATGTATTTACTAACTCATGTAAATAATAAGCAGATGCCAGGGTAACATAACATTTTTTTAAATGAAAAGTAAGTTTTCCAAATATCAGCCCGGTGTGCTAGTGCACACCTGTGAGCCCAGCACTCTGGGAGGCTGAAGCAGGAGGATCACAAGTTCAAACCCAGTCTGGGCAATTTATTGAGACCCTGTCTCAAAATACAAAATAAAGACATCCGGGGTCCTGGGTTCAATCCCCAGGCCTGGCAAAAAAAAAAAAAAAAAAAAAAAGAGCGACAAGAGTTTATATTGTTTCACATTTCTCCTGTTCCTTCACATCTGGCTCAGTGGAAGCCGGCTGGCCCCTGCTGTCAGCTTTGCACGGGTTTCCCGGTGTCACCTTCCCGGTGACGATACTAGCAAGTCGTATCTTAGTGTGAACATGATCCTGACTGCCTAAGAGGGCTTCGGGGACCCTCGGGGTTCCCCGGACTACACTTTGAGAACTGACCCTGAGGGGTCTGGCATTCACCGCCCCGCGTGGTTTCCCCGCCCGGAAGCTGCGCCGGTGGCCTCGGGGTGTTTGCTGGGAGGATTTGGCTGGGAGCAGCAGATCGCTCTCCGCAGGGACACGACTTCCCGGTCGCCGCGCTCACACCTATGCAGGCGCGCGCAATGCACGCGCTCCTCCCCCGGGGACACCGTGCACCGAGGGCCGCGCGACACTTTCCGGCCACCCAGAGCCCACGGCGCACGTGGCATCTCGTACCCCCCGTGGAGTCCGGGTCGCGCGTGGGTGCACTCGGAGCCCGCAGCCGCCGGCCTGCACCTGGGCGCTCTCAGCGCTGAGCCCTGACCTCTCGCCTCTGTCCCCACAGCGCCTGACCACGTCGCACCCCGGGGAGCAGCGGGAGACGGTGCTGCAGGCCTACGTCAGCAACGACCTCCTGGACTGTCGCAGCCGCAGCCAGGTGCGCCGCCTGGGGCCGCGGAGGGGTCGGGTCAGGCGCAGGGTCGAGGCCCCCGGGAAGCGGCGGGCAAGGGCGGCAGAGACCGGTCCAGGGCCCTGACCTCTTCGGGGCCTTACTAGGGGCAGCCGCTGGGTAGCACATACATATGCATAGTTCTCTGTATTAGTACACGTTTGCGGAACATGATGATTGTCGTCCAGAGGTGCGCCCTCCTAACACGTCTTCATTCGTTTACGTCCCCTCCCCCAGCCCTCCCAGCCCTCCTCGGCTATCTTTTTTTTAAATTTTGTTTTATTTTGCTTTCTTTATATTCTGGATTTCTTATGTAAGAGAAACTATGCATTATTTAAGCTCGTATGTCTGATTTATTTCACTTACCATTACAGTCTCAAGGTGCATGCATTTCCCTACAAATGACTCAAGTTTATCCTTCTTTATGGCAGAGTAGTACTCCATGGTATGCATATGCCATATTGTCTTTATCCATTCATCAGTTGATGG
>RJWT010040646.1:0-12501 GCA_004365215.1 Cuniculus paca
AGCGTGAACCTCAATATGATGAAAGAAATTTTATTAGCATCATTGCTCCTGTCCAGGCGGCTGGAAGGAGCCGTGGCAGTAGTGTGGGGGAGAGAGGCATGGGGAATGGGTCACCTTTTGTGTTTTTTGTTCTTCTAAAGGTGTCTGTAAGAAGAGAGTCTTTCCCTTCCTGTCTCTGGGCACTGCGGCATCGTCTTAGAAATCAGGTGGACTCAGCTGCAGAGGAGGGGTGCACTGTCCCAGAGGACCCGAGGGGGAGATGGGGACAGCAGAGTCCTCACTGAGGGCTGGGGAGTTGAGCTGGCCAACTCCAGAGCTGCTCAACTCGAGTCTCCTTTAGAATGAAAGCCAAATGAAGAGACCTAAAAACTTTGCTTTGAAAACATACTTTGTGTTTTCTGTCTCTGAAGATGCTTCATTCAGCAACATAGGAAGGCAATGAGCTTCTTCAGGTATGGAGTTTTACCATTCGCTCCTTCATTCACCAAAACCACACTGTGTGTCCCTGAGGTGCTGGGCTACAAATCAAATACAAGTACCCTGGCAATGCCTTACATTTTACAGCTTAACGTAATAGCGTATGCCACTGTTATCATGGGAGAGCACTTTCCCACAATACTTTCTTTCCTCGCAGTCCCAGGCAAAGCAAAGGGAGGCTGAGGGCGTGTGGACCTCGCCCCGGGCACGGCGCTGCCTGAAGACTTCTGACACCAACAGGGCTGCAGTCACCACCCTCTCTCCGCCTCCTCTTTTGAGCCGCATGTTCATGTGCTAGCTTCCCTGAGCTCAGAAGCTGGTCTGACCTGACCACAAATCCCAAAATAATCTCTGACCAGGGACCTGGAAGTAGGCCCCAGAGATGGGGGACCCGTAGAAATCCACCCGTGATTGTAAACAGCATTTGCAGCCACAACTGTGTGATTCTTTGGGATACAGGGGAAATATCAGGAACTGCAGTATAATTTTATAATCAATTTCTTTGAAAAATGTTACTGCTTTTTATCTTTTGCAATGTACACAGATACTTCTGTCATGAATGACTAATTTACAGCTTTAAAAAATCCTCATATGCAAACACATCATCTTTCAAACATTATTACATGCAGCATCCTGTGTTGAAATTACTGGAAGACACCTGATCTAAATGAGCCTGGCTCAGGGTCTTGGCCAATGAGGTTTATCCGAGGCGCAACTGTCACTAATTAAATGTTCCTGGCTGGAGGCTACCATGACATGTACACCTGTCCAGCTGGCTTTCCAGGATAAATGCGGTATTAACATCAGCGCTGGGCAGTGAACACATTCTGCTCAGCCATGTGGAGAGCCCGCTACCAAGCTGGGTAATCCAGCCAACTTACAACTTCTTTGGAACCTCCATTTCTTTATCACTGGGCTTTTGTAAAAAACAAGTAACTTGTGTGCAAGTACTCCCTTAGAAAAGGAAACATTATAAAATGCTGTAATAGAATTAACTTCAAAACAGTGACTGAAAATAAATTGCCTAGGATTATAATGGAAGGAACTGGTGTGTACTGGGTGCTAATATTTGCATCTTTGGCCTTGTCTCAAAGAGGCTCCAGAAATGACCGGGAGACAGGGTCAGCACAGCTGGAAGACACGCGTGTGTTTACGGACAACACGTTTCCCTTGATCTTTCCGTGCGAAGGTGCTAACAGTGAAATGATTCTTTTAAACATGAGGAAATGGAGGCAAGGCCAACTGCAGTGTCTTAGCCAGGCTCTGAGAACTAGCAAGAAGAACCAGGGCCCAGCCACCAAGTCCAGTAAAAAGCCCAAAGAGCTTCTGCTGAAGAGTGGACATCGCACTACTGACCCCGCATCCTGGTCACCACAGAGCACAGTGGCACGGTGTGACAGCTGCCTGCCGCCAGCGCTCCAAAGCCCACACTCCGAGGCCAGCGAGCAACAAGTCACAGCAGCTGAAGGGCCAGCAAGCTCCTCCAAGTGTCCCTCGGGACTCCCATGGCCCAGGACACTTTGTCACCTGGTATTTCCAGCTGGCCCTAAAAAGCACAGTCACAGACCCATGCTCCATAGTAGAAGCCACCGAGAAGCACTCGACTTGGCCAGCAGGCGAACCGGAGAACCCGCCTCCGTCCCACGGACGAGACCCTTCTGGCTCTGGCTAAGTCCCAGCACCAAGCGTGGTCCTCGGCTTCCCACAGAGCTGCGTTTCCCTACCAAGGACGCCTTCTGCAGCCCAGAGCCGCAACTGGCTTTTCTCTGGGAAATAAAACAAATGGGGTGAGGGGAGAAGAGAAGGACTTCCCCCAAATGTCTTCATTCTCTTCACTTCCTCCATACAGGTGTCAAGAAGCTGTTAAGATTCTTTAAATAAAAAGAAATTTAGGACCAGTATCATAAATGTTGTTGCATGGAAGTAGAAGTTCATACAGTTTAAAGCTTAGTTAGTGGCTTAAAGGTGAATCAGTGGTTTTTCTTTAGAAATAGTCATAAATAATTATAATCATTGAAGAAAACGACTAAACGAAGGCCTGACAGAGTGCCTAAGGTTACATCCTAGATGTGCTTTTATTTAATCTCATCTCAAAAGTAAAGGAAGAGGGGACAAGGAAGACCATCTGGATTTTAGGGACCCAATAAATATTAACATTTATCAAGTTCTATATTTATTGCTGCTCTGTTAATTAGCACAAAAGGTCATTTCTGCACTCATGTGATTCTGTCAGTACAGAACGATGATGGATCTATCTTGTTACATTCCACTCAGCAGCTTTTTAAAACAAAATTCCAGTGAAATACGAGAGCTTATCTCCTCACTGGCAGCTTCTGCATTAATACTGAGAAAATACTTTTGAAAATAATTCTATAATATCTATGTATCATTGCTCAAAATCGGTAAGTGCACAAACATGCTCCGTTTCATGTAAAGCTTAAGTCTACTCCTGCGTGATGACGACACGCGCCACCTTCCACAGGTCATCACCTGAGAGGGTGTTGATTTCGGGTTTGCTCTCCTGCCATTTAGCTGCTTCTTTGATTTTTGGTCTCATTGCCTAGCTTTTGGCACAGTGAGAAAGCAGTTTTCTCTGGAGTCAAAATTAATACCACATCATGAATTATTCAACCCAACACATGCACACTGCTTCTCACGGTGTCCTGTGCTCTTCAAAGCCCCAAAGTTCGAAGTCTCCCTTTGCACACATTTTCCCTGCTCTATCCAGCCAGCCAGCCCCTCGCTCCTGTCCCCTGCAGTGTGGAATCCATCAGGATGGCGCCCTGGCTCCCGACTGAATCTGTTTTATATTTAAATTTCAAATCGCACAGCCACCTTCTAGCAGAGAGCCTCACGCTGCCATCTCACGAGCCAGGCTGCTTCTGCATGAAACCACTTCAAGTCCCTTCTGTCAGACAGAAGCCTGCCTTTCACAGGGGCCCCAAAGCAGACTCCCCAAGAGGAGTCTGGCCTGGCTACGGTGTCTAAATATGATATTAACGCTCGCTTTATCATCTTTGTACTTGACAATTTTAATGTTTCCCTACATGTTTTCTCTGTGCGAAACCTCTCACCTCAGTACGTTACAGCAATATTTCAGCTTTCTCCCTGTAATGCTCAGTCCAGTTCTTTCCACTCCTCCCTGAAATAAAACAAATTTTAATTGAAACAAGTCTACCTTATTATTTTTAGCTACTCCAAGTATACATCCTTGCTTCTCTGTAACAACTACATTACTTACAAAATTTTCCAAGAGCCATATATGCTCAAAAAGACACAAAAGTGACTTGACTGAGGAGAGGGCTCAACTCGCAGTGTATCTAGACTTGTAATATAATCCAAAACTGAAAAGATTTTATAAAAACGCAAATGGAAGAACACAGGTATAATATTGATTAAATGATATTACCCTATAAAGTAATAGCTAGACCTTAACCTACACTGTTATTTAAAATGTAGTGACCATATCTTTAGGTGAAAAGAAATTTGTGATCACAGAATTCCAGGGGCCATGCTTGACTATTAAATAAAAATATCAGTTAAAGTGTATACTTCTCCTTATACATAAATGCTCACCGACAGATATTAACTCTGCAGTTTCTTACTCAAGTCAGCTAACTGGAACAATATTTTTTTTAAATTAGAAAATGCCTCATATTTCTTTTGAGAAAGATGGCTTAATATGTATACATACTTCAGAATGTAAAACAATGAAAGTATGTTCAAAGGGACCCTGACTTTGGTACCTAGGTTACATTCAACACATCTATGCTGGCCAGTAGCATGTACTGTGCAGTATTTTACTGCTATTGGTGAAATGATTAATTTTATCTATGGAGGGCAAGATTCAGAACTTACATTCAGCAAATTGCCAATGTTGCCATGTTTGATTTCCACTCTAACAGATTCCTTGAAGGTGGCAACTTTGGGATTCTTGATTTACACTTCCGGTTGTGATTTTAGGGTTTGGGTCATTGGTGTCTCTCTTGCCACCCAGTCTACCCGTCCACATCTTCTCCCAATCTCTGGTCTCACTGTCATGGCTCTGTGAGGAGAGAGACTGTGGTGCAGGCCCCTGGGGTTAGTGGATGAGCAGGGACCATCTATCTGTTCCTGACTTGCTGCAGAGATTACTGTGTGCATCCCACTGACAATCCAACTTCCCGAAACAATTCCAGATAACTTTGTATTTCACAAACAGTTTGCTAATGAGCCATGGTGGCAGTTACCATATTTTAGTAATATTTATTAAATTGTTATGAAGCATGAAACTGTATTGTTTTATCTCTGTGATAAATTAGCTTAAAGCTAGGTTTTATTTTTTTAAAAATAATCATTTGCAATTGACTCTCTTGTAGTTATTATCTCCACATGTGTATATTAAATATTTTTCTTCTTATTGTTAGTAATTAATATTTAGGAAAGACCAAAGATCAAAGATCTTCAAACGTGTATTTCTGCAGACTCTTTTTCACCACGTCTTTCAATGCTTCTTGGCTTTTTTATAGAATGAAGCGTGAGACAGTGACGTATTCTGTTTAAAGGTGCGGCACAGCTCCCTTGAATTCCGGCCTCTGGTGCAAGGTTTAAACTAAAGAATAAATGGAAAATACTTCCTGAAAAACATTCAATGCAAGGATCTACTTTCATTTTACACATCTTCTTGGGTATCTAGTAGTTTATCAAGATACCTAACCGGAAATGTTTAATTACAATAAAAATGGAATCCTTGTGTGCATCTAAGATATGATTCCCAATTCCATGTAAAAGGCTGCCAATTTAGCTGGGCATAGTGGGGCACACCTGAAACCCTGGCACCCTGGGAGGCCAACCTAGGAGGATCACAGTTGGAGCCCAGCCTGGGCAACTTGGGAAGACTCTGTCTCAGAAAACAAACAAACAAACAAACAAACAAACAAACAAGTCTCAGTGTAAATCCCCAAAAACAGAAAAGTAAAAGTTGCCAATTCTGCTTCATTCTTCTTTAATATAAAACTGGAAACATAAAGCTTTAGAATACTAATTAGATATGCTCCCTCTCTTCAGGCAAACTTGTTTAAATTTTTTCCTAATTTTTGTCAATGAGACTTAAATAATTAGCTTCCTTACACTCTAGTCTCCTCATATTTTAAATGTTTATAATTTTACTATCTGGTAATTTGGACTAAATATGACAGGGAATGTAAAATATTTTATAAATAAGTGGCCAGACTTTGTAAGCTGTTTTAAACTACATATGCACAATGATACAATTCTTAAAGTCACAATAGCTTTACCCAACTTTACTAACTTTACAAAAAAGCAACAGCAGTTACTGTCCACTGAGAATTTCGCATGCATGAGGCACCGTTCAAAGCAACAGCAGCTACTGTCCACTGAGAATTTCGCATGCATGAGGCACCGTTCTAAGCAATACGCAAACTTCACAAAAAGCGTTCTTCACATTTTCCATTCCAGCACAGAAAGAGGAAAACACTTGCCAAATTCAACCACTACCAAGTACTCTACACCCCTTACTTTTGAACTCTAAGTGCAAACAAATGCACATTTGGGATCTTGGAATTTGTTTCCAAATTAATAAAAAAAAAAGGCAATTTTTAAAAAATTTCTGACAATAAAAATTCACATTCTCAGCTACTTTCATTCAGTTAGGACAGTTCCATTGACTGCTCCGTGCTAATACCATTCAATCAGGAAAGAACCAGAGACGTCCAGCACAGAGTAAACATGAAAGGTCACACAGCCCAGCAGCTCCTCTGGAAACCCTATTGCTCCTCCCTCCCACTCTTCTTTCCTTATGTCAAAAGCAATTAGGGAAGCAGAAATGTGGAGCCAGGATCCACACCCAAAAACAGAACCATGAGTTACCGCCGGCCACTCATCCAGAGCCTCTCCCTGCACAATTTCTTTATTTGCCCTATGGAAGTAACAAACAGTGACCCCATGCATTTGGTGTAAGGCTGAAGGTAGACTAGTCTGGGAACACAGTCTGCACATGTAACCACGCAAGTAGGATATTCCAGAGGTGCCGTTTCTTCTCTGGCATAAAAACACGCATTTTCCAAGGAAGAAGAAGTGTAGGATTCACGTAAAAACACACACACTGTAATACGTAGCTTGGTGGAAAGGGAACTGAGATAGTTACAAAACACAGTCATGCATCGCATAATGATGCTTTGGTCAACAGAAAAGGGCACAGTTAATGGTGGTCCCATAAGACCATGTCGCCTGCTGATGCAGCCATCTAGGTTTCTGCGAGTACATTCTACGATGTCTGCACAATGACGACGTCATCCAATGACACACTTCTCAGGGCTCCTCTCCGTAGTAGGAATGCAGGACTGTACGGGCACATGTTCCTAGAGCACTAACTTGGGAGCGCAAGTGTTATTCTGCCAGGCCAAAGAAAAAGCCCAAGGGGGAAGCAGCAAACATTCTTTCATGATGGTCCTGTTTGAGCATAAAAGTAACTGTGGCATGGAGGGAATTTACAAGAGACAAAGAAAGTCTACCTCAAGAGACAGAACTGGCGAGCTTCTGGATCTGCCACCCATGGCTCAGCGAGCCCCCCTGCCGTAACAGCACACTCTACTTCCTGTCCCATTCTGCCCCTACTAGTAGCTGAGGCAGAGGGTAACCCAGCGGAAATTTCTAAAACTTGGCTATAAACCAGTAAGAATGGACTTTTGTCTAGCAAATTGTAAGGCTCTGGTGGAGAGGGGCCAAAAGGATTATGGAAAGGCAGTCATGGAAACCTCAGTGATCTATTTTAAACCTGTTTTTAATTTCTGAGACCAAGGAAGGCATAGGAAATAATGGGGAAACTGAATATTTGAAGATGCAAATTAAATGGGAGAAATTAAGGTAGTGTTTTGGGAGATGAGAAGAGTGAATAGGAAGGAGGTGGTCCTCTTCCTCAAGCCTCCAACGAAGCCGAGGAGACATGAAATTTTAGGTGGGAGAAGAAAGTGGGGCATCGTTGAATGGGGTGTGTGTGTTGAATGGAGGCTTAATAAGCTTGGAGATTTGCAAGGAAACATTGCCATTGCAGTGGAGAATGGATAAGCAAAGAACTGTTGAGTGCTGAGTGGAATCCAACTGAAATTAAAAAGCACAAATGAGGTGCACTCTAAATATGGAAAGAATAGAGAAGCTACTTCTGAAGTTGGAAAATAGACGTGAGAAAGGTCAGGAGAGCAGCGCCTGTCAGGAAGGCAGCAAGTGGACTGTCTAAAGAGCGGTCCTGGACAGGGAGAGAGTGGCGGTGGTGGAAATGTGGGTCCTCTGCACGGAAGCGCCTCCTTCCACGGGGGCTGTGCAGCCTACAGGGACGCCTCTGTGTGGACGGCAGCCAGAACTGCTGAAACTCCTTCCGACGGTCCCAACCCACCTTCCCTGACCGTGCCTGCCTTCCAGAATGCTCTTCGATGGCGCTGTGCCAACTCACGTACTCCTTACTGAGTCTCCTCGGCTTACATTCATGACTTCTCTTTGTAGTTTCGTATTTGTGGATATAACCAGAGAGCTGGCCTTGGGCTGACGTTCTCTATGAACGCCCTCTAATAGTTCTCATTGCCTCGTGTGCCTTTACCTACCATTCAGATCAGGCTCTGGGGGTTAAAACTTAAAATGAATAATACTTTCCATGGAATCATGTAAACTGAAACATGCAGAATTGGTCCTGAGTAAATACTGTCTCAGAGGAAGAGAGGGAATCGAGATGCATTGAATTCAGAGCCAGGGCTAGTGGGGAAAGGTGTGGCTGTAGGAAACGTGAGCAGTGGGGGGGCATGATGGGAATTAATGATGGAACCGAGATTGGTATAAAGTTCAAGCCCTCCCCAAGGTCCTCACAGAGCGTCCACAGCACCCTTCGAGAGTGAACGTGCCAGTCATACTGGATGCTCACCAGGTTCCCTTACTCTATCCTTTGTTAGGGCCATAGCAGGACTTCATTCTAAACATCTTCCCATCTCTGCAGAAATGGAAAACTCATTTGAAACGAGTATGCATTAGAATCCAAGGCCAGCTCTCCTTTCTCATCGCTGATGTCCTGGTATTTTTGCTTGAACTTTTCCAGCAGCGTCCTGGCTGGTCTCTCATTTTCACTCCTCTTTACAATCCATCCTACATATGACTCACAGATGACCTTTCAAAAGCACAGCTGCAGTCATTATTTTTCTCTGCTTAAAATAATCAAATTATTCCTCGTTAATTCAAGTTCTTCATCTTGACATTCATGTCCTCCCCAGTGTGCCTCCAACTAATCTAACGCATTCCCCTAAGTATGTGTCACACACCAATCCAGACTGCACAGCTTGTGCTGCCGCAGATGTGCTTTGGGCTAGGAGACTGAGCAACAGGCTTTTACATTGGCTAGTAGCATTCAGTAAATATCTGACACACACTTTTCTTCTGCTCAGAATCATGCTTGCTATCTATTCCTCTCATAAGTGATGCGCTGCTAGTCTATCTATCAAAAGAACTTTAGGGGAAAACAGCAGCCCATAGCCCTTTGGTTGTACATCCTGACCATAGAAGCAGCTTAGCTTGATCGATAAATACACAGACAATATGCAATACTGGTGATGTGATTCTTAACACATAAAAAAACAATGTGTGAGCTCACTCAGCGGCTGCTGTTCTTTGTCTGAAGGAAATAAATACTTGTATATGGACTTCTTGGCTCAAAAATGGTCATTGAAATACGGGTTAATTTTGACCTTGGGATGTTTTTACAGTTAGTTTCTCAAATTCTTCAATAGAAGCCAGTGAAATCCGTTATCTTCCATCGTCCCGCTACCCAACGAGCTGGCAGTCTGAAGTCAGCATGTTCTAAATGGCTCCTGGTCCCAGTTCAGTCTCCGATGATACTGCTGCCATCTCAGCCTCTACCTTCAAATCCCTGTTTTAAGTGAGTCAGACAGATCAGTGGATACATCACTGGTTGGGAATGAAACACATTGAATTTGCCTCTCTGCATGAATCAACAACTATCTGAACTTCTACAAAACACAAAGCCCATCTAAACATCCATTCTCTCCCATAAAATTAAAACCAATTATATATCCCTGACGAGTTCTTAGTGAGTCTTCAAAAAAAAAGTTCCTCTTCACTGTCTTTTCTTTTATTGCTCCTGTACTGATAATTGTACTTTAATTATCTTCTCTCAACTTTCTGTTGCTATGTAGCATGGCCTGTATCTTATTCTTCTCTAAGGGATTAGCAGACCAGAACAAAAGTTCTTATATTTGAAACACTGAGTGAACACAAAAATGAATTAAATTGAATTATGTGGCAACAAATATATTTTGCATCCCATTAAGGAAAGGCACTTAATCCAAGTAGAAAAATCTGCTGAAAGGTCTACGGCTTCCCTTTCATAACTGTTATCTTTCAAAGACCCGTCGGGTC
Source organism: Cuniculus paca (assembly GCA_004365215.1). Lineage (NCBI taxonomy): Eukaryota > Metazoa > Chordata > Mammalia > Rodentia > Cuniculidae > Cuniculus > Cuniculus paca. The sequence continues at coordinate 9,892 of RJWT010040646.1, forward strand.
ATTACTTTTATGATGTTTCTTACTTATACTATTATTCTTTTTTCCAAGGAACCCCATTCAGTCACTTCCTGCTGGAAAGGCAACATTTTTAGTTACTTTTAGATGATGTTTTTCTTAGTCTACCATTGCAGTACATACTGTTTACAGTCCCTGTGTGGAGTTGGTGCACACACAGAACACATCGCAACTCCTCTTCCTCTTCTCCTTTCCCTCCCCTCACTCCTCTTCAGTAGGTTGTGTTGTGAATACTGGCTATCCATATGCAGGACTGAATCTGAACCCATAGCTTTCACTGTGTACTATGCTACAACATCTTTAGTTTTAATCCAGATTTTTCCTCTCAATATCCACTGCTTAAAGCCCTCTCATCAAAAGGACCACTGTTTTTTAAGAAGTTAGGTGGTCTCCTTTAGTAGGTTTCCCTAAGGTTTTTCACTTTAGTCTCAAGACCTAGAAAATGTGGAAAGTTGATTACACTACCAGAAAGGAGAATGCACATTCAGAGACGCGAATAATGTCTCATAACTCGCTATCTAACTGCTGATTGGACATTGAAACCATCCTACGGAAGTGTTAAAACTCCACAACCCTTAAGCGCCTGCCTGGCAAGTGCAAGGTCATGAGTTCAATCCCTGGTGCCACACACAAAAAAAAAAAACAAAAAAACAAAAAAAAAACCTCCACAACCTTTTGGATAACATGCTGTCCAAACCCTGGCTGTTCAGCTGCTTCTCCTTGGATGTGGAATATGGCTCTTCCTGGAGGCCAGGCTTCCCAGAGGCCCCAACTCTAACTGTACCTCCCTATCCCCAAGCTCTGTCCAAGCCAGGCCAGGGCCCTACTGTGCAGCTATCTCCTGTGCTTCATTAAAACAGAATTCGGCCTAATTAGGTGATAAGGGGATGTCCCTCGCTCTCCCTCAGCGGCAGAGGTACTGCAATATATATGGCAAACCTGTTCCCTGAAATTCTCAACTCTGAATGCCGAGTACTAGTTCCTCAAAAGGTGCCCTCAGCTTAATGTCAAGAAATAAGTAATGGACTTTGGAGACCAACTGTCCTCTTTCTATTCCCAAACCCGTTACCACACAAGCTGTGTGACTCCAGTCAGTCACTTACTTTCTCTCTGGGTTACTTCCTCTGAGTATTGTGAAGATTGGATCCATGGCACAGTTGACTTATTTTTCAGATAACATTAGAAATTCACCCAACTCTTCCCCTCCTCCTTCCATTTCCCTTCATTCTTTGTGAAAATGTAAGCAAAAGGATGAGTAATCCCATCAGTTGGTATTCTCCCTAGTCCTTCTTCTTCCTGTGTTTGTTCCTTCATTTAATTAAGAAGTCATACCTAAGCAAACATAGTCAATGATTAATACATAGCAGGTACCTCTTCTCTGTCTTAGGTACTGGGTGGGAGCTGATCACAAAGGTAGCACCTGTCTGTCGGGAAGCAGACATTCTGGGATCAGAGCTGTTAAATATTAGTAAACTGCTGCCGCTGTTACTATCACTAATATCACTGCCGACCACGACTACAGAAGCGCCAGTGGCATCTACTGAAGATAAGTTACATTGCTACAACGCGAAAAAGACATATTGTTGGCCAGGAGTGGCGGTGCACACCTGCAGTCCCAGCAGTCAGCGAGGCTGAGGCAGAAGGACAGCACATTAGAGCCAAGCCAGGGCCATTTAGCGATTTAATGAGACCCTGTCTCAAAATTAAACAATCAATCAATCAATAAGTAAACAAATAAGGAAGCAAGCTAGGGATGAAGTTCAGTGCTAAGACCCTGGGCTCCATCTTCAGTACTGCAAAAAAAAGGGAAAGAAAAAAAGAAAGCGCATTGTCACTCATGCAATATTCTACTTTGATCATCAATGCAGAATAGTGCAGGATGTTAAGGAGGTGCTTGATACATATTTATTGGAATGAACAGAGTGCATCTATCCCTCAACAACAATCCCATGCATAATCGCGTAATACTTGCATCAAAAGTGTTTGACCAAAGCCAAGTACAAAACTAGATGCTACAGCACGTGTCCACAGGACGTGAACACAGTCCGTTTCCAGACTGGGACGGACTTCACTCAGCCTCCGGGGCGCCTGAGATCTGCGCTGGCTGCCACTGTGGTTGCTTCCATGTGAACCAAGCCAACACCCACCCCAATGCATCCCAAAATAAGGACCACTCTCCTTCCCCCTCCCACAGAGGGGGATCACTCAATGCCTTGAGAGAGCTGGCGAATGGGCTGGAAACATTTCTGGAAGAGCAACATTTCATCTCGGTGTAGACAGATCATTGTAAATCGGGTGAGGGAAGAGGGGAAGGAATTTTGAAAGCAGAAAGAGTCATTTAAAATGCATCAATGCCTGGGAAGAGACCGGTGTCTGGGGAAGACAGAAGTGCTAAGAAGAGATCGACCTGTGCTTCTCTTGGTCTTTCCCGAGCCGATGTTTTTTGCCAGGAACCTTCGAGAGAAAGTGTTGCTAAAGTTGTTGACATCTATGTCAAATAACAGCAAAACCATGTGGGTTACTCAAGGCCCAAGTCGGATGCCACCTCCTCTGTGGAACTGTGGCTGCGGATTCCTCCCACAGCACCCTCCCACC
>RJWT010040647.1:0-12463 GCA_004365215.1 Cuniculus paca
AACCCATTAAATAAATCCTTTTGGGACAGAAGATGAGAAAGTTGAGGCTCAAAGAAAGTGACAAGTGACAGAGTAAGATAAGCGTTAAGCTCTGTTGAACGCCAAATTTGTTTCAGTTGCACCAGAGTCATCTATGCTTAAGAAATCAACCCAGGTGGAATTGATTTCTATATTAAACAGATTAATTATTAGTAATTTCAACCTAAGAATAAATCATAACTACTTTTTAAAGCTATACAGATGAGGGTCAGGGATATAGCTCAGTAATAGGGTACTTGGTTAGCATGTATGAGACCTTGGGTTCAATCTCCAGCACCACAAAGAAAAAATTATTTGTTAAACCCCATCGATACTGTAATAATAATCCAAGAATTATGATTCAAAATTCGGAAGAATTTTTAATGTTGAAACTCCTGGGTTAAAATTTTAGCTTTTACTTAGTATTAGACATGTCAGTTAATAAACCCAATTTCCTGTTAGGAAATCTGCAAACCTAGGAATGAAAACAGATAACAGATATTTGTTTAAGGTAAGGGCAGGCAGGGAGCAGAAAAGTACAATCGTACAACTGTAATTCACTTGAACACACAAAGAATAAAGAGGGCTCTTTCTGTAAGCAAATTACAAGTCCTGCACAAAGATAGTAAAGAAGGATTTGTGGACTTCACCCAACCTGACATTGGCCTGGATTCTGTCTAAATTTGATCATACTGTGGCTTAGATAAAGTCCTAATTTGCCTTGCTCACATCCTTATTTTTTCAGAGCAATAAAAGCCAGAGGATTTCTGATTTAAAATGGCACTTACTAACAATCTTTAATGGTGCCTCTCCTATCTTCACACTAAAGTTCTTACAAAGACATATGGAGAAAATGACGAAAACACACCACCATCTAAAAGTAAGACTGACAGATGACTTAAAGCAAACATTCAAAAGGAATCTTCACAAAGCTCAGGAGAGTGATTCTATTTTTCGCTTAATCTGACCTCCAAGTATAAACCTGAATGGATTTAGTCATGACTCAAATAGACAAACTGAAAAAGATAAGTCCAACATCTCATCTATCAAAAACTACAGAGTAGACATGTGTTTTAAAAATAAGGAGTTAGCCAACAAGAAACCTATAAAATACTATTTTTAATAAATTTAAGATTATAGTTTTTTTTTTGTTTGTTTTTGTTTTTGTTTTTTACAAAGACCACTTGGCTTACTACTTTTTCATTGTCAGGAAAAAATACCCAACACCCACAAGATGAAGAAGGAAAGGTTCATTTTGGTTCACAATTTGTAGAGGTTTCAGTACATAATCAGCAGGCTCCAAAGCAGGATAACATGGTGAAGAGGCATGGCAAAGGAGAAACTGTCCCTGGCAGGGCAGGCAGGGAGCAGCAAGCAGCATCATGGTGCCCTTTTATCTCATCCAGGCTAAAAGCCTATAGGTTGGTGCCATCCACACCCACCATGGGCCTTTCCATTACCCATATCCAGAATCTTGCCAATCAGTAGACTAATTTATCACACACCTTTAACCCATATGCACACACCCTAGACCCAGTAACCTCCAAAAACCTCCACCTAAGAGTGTATGAGGCTTTGAGGAGACATTCAGATATAAGCCACAACATCATTTTATCTGCAGTCCATAAGTTTTAATATGTATTTTGACTGTTGTTCAGTTCTAAAAGCTGTAACCGAGTTTCCAAACAGATGTATTCTTAATTCTATTTTCTTTCTGTTACTGATTTCTAATTAAATTTTTTAAACAGAGAAAATGCTCCATATGATATTTAATCTTTGATATTTGTTGAGACTACTTGTGAGCTAGTGTGAAAGCAATGTAAAATACTGGAAATAATATGCTTTATCTTATTTTTGTGATTCATCTTTAGATCAATATTATTGACCTATAACCAACCACTCCAGATTTAACAGAAAAATAAAATTTCACATTACCAAGTGTGAACAAGAAACTCAGGGACCAAACTTGGTTTCAGGTTTCAGAAGGACTATGGTCCTGCCGGCACTTTAGTTTCAGACTTATAGACTTCTGAACTGAGAAAACACATTTCTGGTGTTCTAAGCCACGTGCTTTGCAGTACTTTGCTATGTGAGTCCTGGAAATCTCCCACAGAGATGTTTGTAGATATTTCCAAGTAAAACCAAACAGGAGTTCATACAGCATCAAAATGTAGGAGAACTTAACATTTTAAAATTAAAAGTGGAATAGAGATCTGATTGGAAACACTGAATTTTATTTCATCAAAATGAAAGTGAAACACAGAAATCCATTTGAACTCACTGCCCATGCTTAGTCCTGAAAAGTCAAAAACCATTAAGAATGTTTTGAATTTGTAGATTCCTAAATTAAGTATAGTAGACTGAAAAAAATTAGACTTTTTCTAATATATGTCAGGCCTCTTTGCCTTAGAACTTCCTAATGCGTTGTGTGTTTTGCCCTTATTCATTCTCGAATTACATAGTTAACAAGGGTATGAGATATATGTGTGTATCTAACCACATTAACCATGAAGAAAGTTAGCCAAGCTTTTCTTTCAGATATCAAGTCTATGAGTTACTTTACTTGTTCAATAATGAGACCAAGGAAGGGATAATTGCTAGTGTACACGATTTTAGCAATCATTTTTTTCAAAGGAAGAAAATACCATTTGGAAATTGGAAATATCTATTATAGCAAACAGCAATTACATTCCTGTTTTAATCATATATAAAAATAGACACATCACAAATCCTTATTATGGTAACATCTGAATGAGTGGACATCATTTATTTCTTTGGATTACTTGGAGTAAAGCAATGCATTTATTTTTAAAAACCAGATAAAAATTTTTCTCAGAAAAAAGTACATCTGTATAAACTGGGATTTTTTTGGGGCGGGGTTGTTTTTTGGTACCAGGGATTGAACTCATGACCTCACACTTACCAGGTAAGTGCTTGAGCCACTGAGCCAAATCCTTGGTGTTATAAATTGTTTTTTAAGAGTCAAAAATTTTACTTTAGGTGGTTATTTCTGCAATAATATGAAAATTTTTGTCATATTTAAGATTTCAGAGACGTAAACATAGAAGATTAATAATGTTTCTATATACCAAAGAGTCACAAATCAGTAAGCTACTGAAAATTCCAAATCCAAACAGAAAAACAAATTCAAATCTGTGCTACTTATGCATATAATAAAAATCAATCACATTATCTCTATATATAATTGATATGCAGTGAAATTGGCAACTGATCACCAGTGATATGTCAAAGGAACGGTATCAACATTCTAATATTCTTATCACACTTTATGTAGCTCTGTCAATGAAATTAAGGATTCACTAGTTCTAAATTATTTGTATTTATCTGAATTTAAACACAAAGTTCTAATAGTCAATACTAACATTGACTTAATTCTAAGATTAAACATGCTGAACAGTGGTAAACAAGACAGTAATATATCATTTCTACAATATAAGAAAGTAGATTTAAGTATATACACCACACTGCTCACTAGGTGCCCACCATTATTGGAGGATTTTTGGTTAGAAGTGGTTATTGTCCTGACAGAAGTCTCCCACATCAACTATCAAGGAACATTTTGGAATAATCTCATAAATATGCCACCTTCCTTGTTATCGGTTTGATATTACAATAACCTTGTCTCTTTCTAACTCAGATTGAATTATATACCTCCCTCAACAGAATGTTACACAGACAGAATCACCATTTATACAATGAACTTTTCAAGAGGAAAAGTTTTTCCTCTGTTCTTTCAGTTTGAGTATCTGGGACAACTGAATTAAACTGACAAAAAGCAGATGGACAGGAGAAAAAGTACTCAAATACCAACTGTAGTTAACAAAAGAGGTAGTTAGCTCATCAATGGGTACAGAGAGACTCACAGATTTACTTTAGTAAGAGAAAAGAGTAGAGGAAAGGCTTACTTAGGAAGAATGAATAAATTTCTTTAGGAAAGGCAAATGTGTCATTAGGAGAACAAAAGAAGATAAAGTCTGTGATGTTTGTTTATGTGAGAGAGGTGGCTCTGCCTTCTTGGTCATGCACCCTCCAGCGAGTAGGGATTTATGGTGCTTTTGCCCAGGGGTCTCTGCCCTGCTAACAGACCTGCCCCAAGGGAAAATTTATGGCAGTCTCACCACCCAGAAGTTTCTACTATTAGTCAGATTAGAGAAGCTTTTAAAGGCTTCCTCCTCTGTTTATCTTTAAGTGGCTTCCGATTAAGACAATCAAACCAATTCTGGAGTTCTGAGTGAATCTCCATACACGCACAGAAATTAAAACTTAGCCATACATATACCATGGAAAAATGTTAAGAATATGTCAAATAAAAATCAAAATGAACTGAGACAGCACATGTAAACTCTTTCAACACACTACAGCACGGCTGCCTATCGGGGATCTGGCCAAGATCCCCAGTCTCCCAAACGGGTGTACGGTGAAGGCTTAAATAAATGAGACAAGTGGTATGATTTTAGGGCTCCAGGAGGGTCAAAACCCTCTAACAGAGTTTGAGACTGGGGGCTGAGACCGGAAATGTCTCCAGGTGATCCGTATTTATTAGGTCTTCAAAAAAAGGAGATGGGATAACGAGGAAAGGGTGGGATCTGAGCACAGCCTTGGGAGTGGTTCAAGGACTTTTCCAAGTAACAAATTCTGTCAACATAGTAGCAGTATTTTAGGAGAAAATCTCCAGGTGAAATGCCTGCAGCTACAGTCTTCATTTAGTTAATTGGGTTAGAGCCAGGTGTCCTCAGTTGTGGCCTTATCTTGCCCTTTGAGGCATCTTGTTCTCCAGTCCAGCCACACCTGGGCCGTGCCACAGCCCTGCACGTGTGTTCAATTCCCAGCTTCAGTGCCTTTCAACAGCTGCCTTCCCCTCTAATGGATGACACTAACAGAATCCAAAGCCAGCCTTGGTAAAAATAACTCAAACACACTGACCAGCATTTGAAGGCATGCCTATGAAATGATTACAGCATATTCCCTATGGCATTATGCTGCTGAAAAGCATGATATTGAGAGTCAGGAGCTTTAAATTAAAAATTTGACAGGTTCTTATGAAGTTTTAGGGTCCTCCCTCCTTTTAAGCCATCTATTAAGTATCACTCCCCCTTCTCTTGAAACTAAGCTCCTCAAAGCTGGCATCACGATGCATCTGTGTCCTTCATGTCTATCACAGTGTTCATTAACACTCAGCAGAGCCTCAATACTATTTAGAACTCACTGTCATGTAAGGTTATGTTTGCAATCCCTAGAAATTATTTTCACCTGAGAAATAGAGACTGACATATTTATTAAATGAACCTCTTATTTAAAAGTCATTTGATGTTATCCAGAAACAAGGTTAAGTCCCAGCAGTATTATCTGTCAACCATTCATTCCTCCATTTATTCATCCAAACACTTGACCAATGCCTGTTATAAGCTTGAATTAATGATTAATTTTGAATATAACCAATTTCCAAATGGAAAAAAAACCAACACTCTTCTCAAGCCATTTAAGGGAGAATTATCCTGCCCAAAGGTTCTTTCTGGAAAAATATATTTCTGTCTTGTTTTACTAAAGAGATTTACTTATGCATTTCAGGTGGTGCTGTACTAAACAAAAAGGGTATTCCAAATTTAAATACTCTATTAATGAGGATTACAAGATTTACATTAAAATAAACTTAAATGAGCTAAGAATTTATTTAGAAGTATTCAAAAAGAAACCCCTAGGTTAGAAACTGAACAAAAATTATCAGTCATTACCTTAAGAAAGTTGGCTGTTACCTCACTAAATCTAAATTAATACAATTTTCTCTTTTGTCTTCAAACTGTATGCCAGTAGTAAAGTTAAGTAGACAATTGAACTCTCTATGGAGTAGCATTGCCAACCAAATCCCTTTGGTCTCAGAAAGGCTCCCACACCACTGGAGTTCTCTACACTGGCAGCACAGCAGTCACTTGTTTTGTCAGGGTTGAAAATACATTTAAAATGCACGCATCTCACTCTCAGCTATGCTGACTTAATGAGGCTTGGTTGCAACTGGGCCACTGGAATAAGAGTGTCTTGCATGGGTCAAGGACTCAGGGCCCAGTGGCCTTTTCTTCCCGCCCAAGGCCACAGACCTCTCCTGCTCTTGAGGCCAAAATCAGAGAAGGGTAGAGAAATATTGAGAAATGAGGATGTTTACTAAATACCATCTGTTTAGCTGTTTTTCTTCCTTTCTTATTCAAACCAACTCTGGAAATAAAGGCTGTTGTTTTTATTTTTATTTTTATTTTTTTAAGCCCTCACTTGGATACAGTACTACGTCCACCATGTCCTGCTGATAGTCAACACAGGTGTTCTCTCTTTAGCTCATCTTGTCAACCAAAAATCCAGGAATCTCAAGTCTCTCACCTGGAAAGAACTCGGCATGTTTTCTTTTTTCTACAAGGTAACTGCGCTGTTATAAAAACTACTTTTTTTTTTCCTGAGCATTTTCATGTGCCAAAACGTGACGAAGTTAAGATGGTACAAGATTCAAACTGCCTTCCACTGGAGAGGGGAAGAAAAATGAAACTGGCCTCTTAAGGGTACGACAGAATTCACATGACAGGTCACTGACTTCTACTTCCTCTACAGCAACGAATATTAGGTACAATAATAAGTATGTCAATGTCATGTTTATCTAATTCTAGTGAAGCAAAGCATAAATATCAAATTGTTAACCATCTGCAGGAAATGAGTGGATTTTTTTCCCAGAAGCTAAGTAATTAAAGTGGAAAAATGTGTTTAGTGTTCAAAGACACTGAAGTGTTACTATATTAGATGAGGGAGCCGTCCATGACCACATAATGTTATTAAAGTGATCAGAAATTATGTAGTCTTTTAAATTGCTTTATCTCCCTCAGCAGAATATTAATTTCAGGTGAGTAATTTAAATTGCATTAACAGCAGACTCCTTAAAATGACACTTCATTTACTTTCGAGAGTTGCAGCTGAAGCCATCCCCCCAGTCTGCCATTTCACACTGGTACTAACTTGCACCAGATTGTGTATTGTTTTTTTCAAAATACCATGGGGTGGGGGGGTGTCAAATGCTTTATTGCAAACCTGCTGTTTTATGGGAAAATGTAATGTAAATAAGCCAGAGAGACACCTCTGTAAATTGTCCTGTTTTAGATAGGAAATGCTTCAATTAGATATATGAAATCAACTGACAGTTTTATGAACCAAATCATTTTGGAAAGTGCCTTGACATGCAGTAGACACCATCGCATTCTCAGAGACATATGGTATGGAGTCACAAGAGAGTCAAAGACAGGCAAACTTACGCTCTACAGGAATCCCGTCCCAGACCCTGGCTCTCATTCGCTCCCAGGTATCCAGGTGAGACAACTTTCTAAATTGTCAATGTGGTGAAAAGGAAGTATCAAAACAACAAATTTTAAAGGGAAAATATTATAATATTTCCTCTCCTTATAAAAGTGACATGCATGTTCATTCCTCTACTCTTGCATAGCCCTTCATTCCATTAGAGCCTGGGCCAAGTGAGTGGCAAAGGCCACAGGGTTCTACAGTCACTGACTTCTACCTTCCTCTACAGGAACAGATGGTAGCTACAATAATAATTATGCTGATGTCATGCTCACCTAAATGGACACGGTTGCGTAAGTGAGCTTTGCTAGGATCCTAAACACCAACTCATAACATGGATTATCATTTGCAGGACAGTAACAGCTTCTTGGATGACCAAGCGAATTATTAAATGGTTCAAGAAACTTAAAACCAGTAGAAAATATATAATTTGAATTTACTTCTAACCTCTCAAGCCCTTCTCAAGTAAAGGGAAAGATATGTTCATAATTGGATGCAACATGGTCATTGATTTGATTCTCTGCTCTTCATTAAATAACCCTAGTTTTTGTTTGCTTGTATCTCTTTTCTATCATTAGTTTGCGAACACCTTAAGAGATATATAATGTTCACTTTATTTGTACTATAAGACCTTTGCTTTCCTGACCATAAATCCTTCTGACTTGCTTTCCTTTTCTCCTAGAAGCTCACTAGTTTGATAATTGTCACCTGTGATTTGTAGCCTACCTGAATTTTGCTTTCAGCTGCTGATTACCCGGATTACCACTGCTTTTTTCTTCCACATTATTCCAGTGGTGACCAACTTGCCTACTAAGATTCTCTGCTGTTTCTGACTATCAGCTGCTCCTAAACCATGCTTATATATTCCAGAGCCACCTTCCCAGCCAGAAAGCTTCCGGCACAGCTGACTGCTGACTTGACTAAGCAAAACTAATTCTCTTTTACTGCAGGATGGAACAGAATAGATCCTCTCCCTTTTGGAAAGGAGAAAAACCTGTCGTCCCCATAAGAACACCAGCAGGAGTGACACTGCCAAACTCTTGAGATTATACTCTTTCCTGTTTACTTTGCATATCACTGCCAATGCTGTGAAATGCCCAGCCATGAGGTAGCAAAGCAGCCTGCCATAAACGGGACTGTAGAGGTGCATGTGCATTGCTCCAACACACGAAGAGGGAGAAATTTAAGAACCTCTAAGGAAATGCTGCCAAAAAGTCTAACCTCACAGCAGGAGCCCAATATCCAAGCAAAGAATGTACATGTGGGATAGTGGGGATAGACATTTCTTAAATTACAGGTAACCCAGTTAGCTTTGCTAAAAAATATTTTTTAAAAAGTAATCAAAGAGGCAAACACATTCTCTTTCTTATATTAATTACAAATACAATCATATGTTCTATCTTTTGATAAAAACTGCCAAAAGCTCCAGAACACACTGGCCTGTTTCTTCCATATTAATTGCATGAAGCAAAGAATCAAAGGAAATTGTGAATCATTTTAAGACCAACTTAGCTATAGCTACTCGTCTTGGTTACTATTCTCTTGTTGTTGAGACAAAATACCTGACACCCAAAGCAAAGCAAGGAAAGGTTTATTTAGCTCACCGTTTGTGGAGGGTTCAGTCCATACTCAGCTGGCTCCAAGGCAGGGCGGTGTGGCTGAGGTGCAGCTCTTCACAGACCCTCCAAGCGGCAACAGCAAACAGGGCGAAAGAGAGAGGATGAAGCAGGCCTCCTTCCCTCCCTTATATAGTATGCTGACTCCGCCTCTGGGCGGGTAGAGCACGCAAACCACCAATCCCAGTGCTAGACAAAAAACCAATCACAGACACTAGATTCAGCTGCTTCCGTGACTGCATGAGGCTTGGGGGACACAAACACAACACTGCTGCTTCCATGACTGCATGAGGCTTGGGGGACACAGACACAAATTGTAGCACCACTATACTGGAACTCCTTCCATTATTATGATGCTTTTAAGATGTTTCTTTATAAGAAGATTATAGGGGCTCAGGGTATAATTCAGTAACAAAGCACTTGCCTCTAACACGTGCATGGCCCTGGGTTCAATTCCAAGCAGGACTAAATAAATAAATAAATGTAAAAAGATGTGTCATATACAGGATCCTGACAACTCCAATCAGTGCAAACTTTATATGCCATAACATGAGCCGAGACAAATAATATCAAGCAGATATTAAAGGTGATGTAAAAGGTGACAGGAAAACCGGAGAAGGAGGCAGAGGGAGAGGATGGAAGGGGGAGGGGAAAGAGGAAGGGACAGGGAAAAGGATTAAGCAAAAAACAACTTGAACGTAATATAACAATTCCCCAAGATGACTGTAAACTGTGTGAATTACAAACATGTACTAACAAAATTAAATTTTTAAAAAGTAAAAAGATTATAGAAGGGGTCACTCTAAAGTAAAAACAAAAAAAGCCTTTATACCCAACCCTTAATAAATATCTGGTTCACCTGTTTCTGTTCCCTTGACACACTGTGTAGGAAAAAGCAGTAGGACTCCAAAGGTTTACACTGCACTCACATGTGCTAGGCGGCAGCAGCAGAATACTGAGGCAATCTACAGGCTTCTTTAATTTTAGTTATCTTCAAATGACATGTAGCAGAAAAACACACAGTCACCATGACACAGCAAATATGGAAACCACTAGTCCAGAAAACGAGCGAAGAAAGCCATTTACAGGCCATGGTTAGGAACTCACTGTGCACCAAGCCAGAAAGGGAGACACTGTTGCTTCAAGACGCACCTGAGCAGGCAGGCTGAACTGCAGGGTGGGTGAGTCCCTTTGCAACAGGACTCCTTCTCCCCACTCCTTGCATGTAATGTGCGTGCCTGTAGCCCAAGATGGTAACTACAGTAGTTTATGCTCACATCTTCCAAATCGTCAGCCTATAACCAAATCTTTCAGAAAATTCTTTCCAGAAGAAATCCAGGTTGTTTTCTCTTAATTATTAGGAAACTCCTTTGGTTTACGTACATAAATTTGTTCACTCCTTAGGGATTCTAATACATCCATTTTTATTCAATATTTTATTGTGTGTGCATACATACATATGAAAATTTTAACCATTTTTAAGTGTACAGCTTGAGTGTTATTAAGTACGTTCATACAGATGTGCAACTATCAGGGCTACCCACCTCCAGAACATTTTTATTAAACAATAACTCCCTTGCACTTCCCTCCAGCCCAGAATAACCACTATTCCACTGAAGGAGTTCAGATAATGCCACATCAAGATATGCCATATTAGCCAAAGGGTTACTTTAAGATGAAAGCAATTGAGGAAGCAAGCTCAGGAAGAGCCCTCTGCCCTCCCTCTTTCTACCTAAAAACAGCATAAAGTTCCCTTTGCAAAGGTCACATATATATGTATTTGTGAAGGTGTTTTCCTGGATCCTGTGCTAGGAAATCCAAAGACAGTACTAAGATGGGCTAGCATAATAAATTTTTCTGAACAACCCTTACCTACTCCACATTTCCTAGTCATTTTTCTATGGTTTAGTACTCTAAAAGCCCAAATTCCTTTATCCTTTTCTAGTCACTTCCCACAATGCATCACCCTTTATTAAAATGCCATATAAACCTAGCTTTCTAAAGTCTCACCAACAGTCCTGGGTTTTGGTTTTATTGATAACAGCCATTTTAGTTTGTAGGAAGTAGTATCTCCTTGTGTTTTATATTTTCATTGACCTAATAACTAGTGATGCTGAACATGTGATGTATTGGATTTATGGCTATTTTATTCCTTTACTTTTTGACCGCATCTCATTTTTTACTTTTCGGAGACTGAAGTATGATTTAAATACAATAAAGTACCTATTATGGATTAAGAACTGGTGGTCAACTTGGCACCAGCTGAATTAAATTGGCATGGTGCTGCATTTACACAATCCACCTGAGGAAGGTTGTCAGAATAAAAAGAGACGTGGAGGGGAAGAGCGGAGGCGTTGTGGGTTCTCCTAAGTGCTGCTGTTTGGAGCCATTGGTTCTCCTGGAGAAGCTTTGTCAGGCTGGCTCTCCAATATGACTTCGGCCATTATCATCGGAGGAGCTCGGGACCTTGGTGAGAGTGGCTGCGGTTCACTTTGGGGAGCTCTGGTCTTTGTGTTGAGCATCGATTCCTGGCTCCAGAGGGGAAGATGATTGCTGTTCAAACTCCAGGAGAAGTTGTCATGCTGGCTTCCTGGCATGTACTTGACTGTTCTCATCATTGGAGGGGCACGGGACTTCGTCATCACTGAGGATGGCTGTGGTACTTTTCCGGGAGCCCTGGTTCTTATTTGAGCATTGCTTCTTGGCTCCACTGTAGAACCCTCAACCTACTAGCACAGATCCTTCATCCTGCTGGCATAGACTTTCTAGCTTCCACTGCTGGCCTATGGGCCTTCCCAGTATAGACTTTGGTGTTGTGGGCAGATTTCCTGCACTTTCTTGTGTTTATCACTGGGTAACCATCATAAATAATATTATAAATTCTGTGTCCTGATTGTAATCTTTCTCCCCATGACCCCTGACTATAACACTACCCATATTTAAAGTATGCAATTTGATAAAAGTACACTTTTGAAACTATCACCACACATTAAAACCATGAACATACCCACCACCTCTTAGAGTTTTTTCATGTCCTTTTTTAATCCTTTCCTCCCACATTTCTCTCCTTACCTCATCTAGACAAGCACAGATTGGCTTCTTTCTGCACTATAGATTTGTTGGCACTGCTTAGAATTTTACACACATGGACTCATAGAGTACATGCCATTTCTTCTATTTCCAGGCACTCCATATATTTATTTTGAGGTTTGTCTATATTGCTGGTGTGTCAAGAGTTAATTCCTTTATTGCTTAGTAGTATTCTTTCACGTGGCTATAGCACACATCATGTACATATTTGCCTGTTGATGGACGTGTAAGTTGTCCTAGTCTGCGACTGTTGTCAATACAGAAGCTATAAACATCATGTGTAAATCCTTGAATTGACATGACTTTTCATGTATCTTGGGTAAATACTGAGGAACAAAATGGCTCGGCCATGTGGTAGGTATATGTTTAACTATTTAATTAACTGTTGAGTG
>RJWT010040648.1:0-12463 GCA_004365215.1 Cuniculus paca
CAAGAATGATATAGAGACCAAGATCAGAACCTGTGCAAGTACATTAGCAACAGGCTGGCCTTAGTACCAGGCCAGGCCCTAGGGACTCAAGCTTCAAGCCCAACTCAGCATAACCGTGCTCTAGGGCTAGGCTGATACCTGCAGACCTAACTACTTGGAATAACCCTGTGGACCCCAATGCCAGGGGGGCCCAGTGGACTCAGGCAAACACACTCTTCTCAGGGGAACGCAGGACATCCTCCAGGACACATCCTACATTTAACCACAGAAACAATTCCTACCGAATTTCAGAAGAGTGAAATCACACCAACGCTCATTTTGCCCACGATGATATGAAACTAGATATCAACAACAGGAAAATAATTAGGAAATTCGCAAATATATGGAAATTAAAGAACAATAGGTCAAACAAAAACGAAAAGGAACATTTACAAAGTGTCTTAAAACAAAGGAAAATGAACACATAACCAAATAAAAATTACAGAATGAAGCAAAAGACTTTTAAGAGGGAACTTTATTTAAATATATGCCTGTATTTTTAAAATATTTCAAATAAAGGAATTATGATATTGTTATAACTTGTGTCTAGATGTTCCCCCAAAGCCTCCTGTGGTCATAGGTAGGACTTTTTCAGGGGTGGCTGCATCTAGAGTGTGATGCTGGGATTCATTTAAGATGCAGTGCTAGGATCAAGGGCACTAGGATTAAGGGTGTGAGTGCTGCCTGCCCTAAGTAGCCTGGATAAGACATAAGGGACAGAAAAAGCTGTGGTGGTCCCTTGCTGCTTTACTACGTTCTACCTGCCATGAACTATTCTCTGTGAAGCCATCTATGGTGAGTTCAGTAATGATCAACTTGTAGCACCCAGCTGAGTAGAATCAGCATGGTTCTGGGTGTGGAAGGCCCACTTGAGGATTGTTGCCAGCAGCATAAATGCAGAACTGGAGGGGAAGAAGGTGCTGCTGATTCTCCTGGAGAAGCTTGTCAGGCTCCTTTTGCTAATATGAACTCAGCTGTTCTCATTACTGAAGGAGCTCGGGTCCTCACGGTTGCTGAGGATGACTGCAGTTCTCTTCAGGAGAGCTCTGATCCTTACTTCGAGAGTCATTTCCAGGCTCCAGTGCAGATCCTTCATCCCACTGGAACAGACTTTTTAGCTTCCGCCACTGGTCTTTGGGCCTTCCCATGGCAGACCCTTGATGCAGACTTGCATGAGATGTTGTCGTGGGTTCTAGGCCTCCAGCTGGACTTGCAAAGGACATCACTGTGGGATTCAGGCCCTCAGCTGGATTCTTTTGGCCTCCAGCGCATAAACAGATCTCTTGTACTGACTCTAACTGGCAAATCACAAGCAGCAAAGGCAAAAATAGCAAATAGGATTACATCAAAGCAAAAGCTTTCTCCCAAGGAGACAATTAGCAGAGTAAAGAGTAGATGAGAGAAAATATTTGTAAACCATTCATCTTATAAGCGACTGTCTTCCTCTTCTGTTGCTGAGACAGAAACCCAAACACTTGCATCTGAAAGGAGGAGTGATTCATTTTGCCTGGTGGTTTTCAGTCCCTAGTTAGCTAGCTCCAAGGCAGGTGGGCGCAGTAGAGGGGCTCAGCTGAGGAAAGCGCTTGTACCTGCAGGAAGCAAAGGGGAGGGAGCTGGGAGGGGGACATGCAGCTCCAGGTCAAGTCCCTGGTGACTCTCCTGGCTCTTGCAACCAGACCCTGCCTCCTAGCATCACATTTACCCCTAGGGTCCCATGCCTTATGCCACCTTTCAGAAGCCCTGCCTATGAATGCAGGAGCCTTTGGGGGAACCATAACAAGGGCTAATATTCAAAAAATATAAAGAACATTTACAACGCAGTAGCAATTTTTTTTTTCTTTTCGAGACAGGGTCTCACTATGCAGTTCAGACTGGCCTTGGGCTCACTTGTAGCCCAGGTTGGTCTCAAACTTGCAAGGATCCTCTTGCCTCAGCCTCCTGAGTGCTAGAATTACAGGAGTGCACCACCACGCTGAGCTATCACAATAGCAAATTTTAAAAACCTAATAATTGAATTAAAAACTGAGCAAAGGACCCAAATAGACATTTTTTCCAAAGAAGATATACCAATGACCAATAAGTATATGAAAAAGTTTGATTTCACCAGCTCCCAGGAAAATGCAAAACCACAATGGAACATCACCTTGTACTGGTTAGCATAGCTATTATTAGAAAAATAAGCATCAGCGAGGCTAAGAGCAAATGTAATTTTTGTACAATCTTTGTGGGAACATAAACTGGTGTAACCACTAGGGAAGCAGTATGAACGTTCCTCAAAAGAGAAAAATAAGATTATCATATGATCTATGATCTATCAGTACCACTTCTGGATAAATTAGTCCCAAAGTCAAAGCCAGGATATCTGCAATGCCATGTGCGTTGTGACAATTTTGATAGGAGCCAAGATGAGGAAACAAGCAGAATGTTTATCAATAGATGCACTGGTAAAGGTTAATGCCTGTGCTATCCAGAATTTTCTGGAGAAACAACAAGAGTAGCATGCATACAGATATTCAGGTGACACTTTATTGTGAGAACTGGCTATATTGATATTCCTCAGCCCAGTCAAGTTGACACATACAAGTAACCATCATAGTGTGAGTGTATGTAATGGGTACATGTGTGTATATACGGGCACATGGCATATGCATGCGTATTTGTGGGAACATTCTCCAGTCTTGGTTAATACGCATATATCAAATAAGGTAGAGTTCACTGAAAACTCACCTCGCTAAAACTCCATACCCCTGCAGGCCAGGTGAGAGGCTGCATGGACAAATCTGAGATTGGTTCCTACTTCAGGGCCGCAGTAGTTATAGCAGACTCACTGCTGCTGATTTATCTGATCCAACTGAATGAGAGAGGTTGTTATAAGGCAGATAAACCAATGCTGGCTTGGAGAAGGAAAGTACTGTTTATCCAAGACCACTAGTATTAGGACAACAGGCCAGGGTGACATTCAGTGTTCTTTCCACTCACTGTTCCAACGTCTATGTACGTGAGCCACCCATGTATAAAGCAATAACCCAGTGGCCACCCGGAGAGACCCTCTGCCCGTACACAACAGACCCCATCAGTGGGAGCCACCAAGTGCATTGGCAAATTGCAAGGCCCACAGACTTGGATTTGCAGAGTCCATATGGCTGAATTCTACAGGAGTTCATAGATATTTCTGGTGACAGGTGATGAAGCGAGATAAACTCTCCCTGTGACATAGACATTTCCAGAGCTATAGCACAGTGGGACTCAGTCTCAACTCAGGAACACCGGCTCTTTTGGGGGAATATAAGCTTATACAAGTGAATTTTCCTTTCGGCAGCCAAATCAGCTGCTCAGGCATCCATACAAGATCCTCTCACAGGTCACATCCTGGGTAGAACTGGTTATAAAAGCTGCTGTTTTTCACGCCCAGCTATAAGCCACAAACCCAGGCTACAAAAGTCCCTGCAAGAACATCATGGAAACGAGAATATTGAGGGGTTTCGCAGATGGATAAAAGATTCTTGCCTGGTTCTTAACTACCTACTTCGGCACATACGAGCAGTAAATGATCAGTGAGGGGACATTATCTGGATAAAATACAGATGTAAGGGGCAGAGCAGGTGTTCAAATGTGGTCGTCCAAAAGGACAGAAGGCATAAACAAACAGACATGCCTCACTCGATGGCAACATAAAAATTGAGAACCTGAGAACAAGCCTGCCTTTCGTCTTTCCTCAACTCACCAAAGAGACCCTTGTAAATGTCTGAAGAGAAAGGAGGGGAGAGTTTATAGCAAGATGGAGGAAAGAATTACACATACAGGAAAGACAGGTGGGGGAAGCAGCCTGATAATGAATAGGAAAAAAAGGATGTGTGGAAAGGAGCCAGGAAGGTAGTAGCTTGAGGGGAACAGGCTTCAGCAAGTGGTGCTTTCCATTTAAGGCCTTTCAAGAAAAACACTATTATGAAGCCTGCTCTTTCTTCCTCCTGCCTCTCCAGTGTGGCGCTGTCTTGGCCCTTGGCCCTTGGCCCTTGAGCCGTGTCTGTCTGCAACTTGCTGTGGATGCCCCACATCTGTCACTGGATCTGCAACCTGTGAGACTTCAAGAACGGCCATTGGTACCATCTTTACTCCTCTTGTTGATTTATAAACTTATACTTTTATTTCCTCTTCTCTTTACCATGGCTGTTTTATACACCACCTTCCCTCTCCTTTCTTACTGTTCCACGAATTCATGTGTTCTCAAAAGTACAATCTTGAATGAAAACCATTGGAAATAGTTCTTAATGTTTAAAATGGAAAAAGGTATAAGCCACGAATATTCCAGACTAGAACGTTGTACAGTCCCTGTCCTAATGACTTTCAGTGCATATCAGGAGAAATGAGGACCAATGAGTAATTATGGGAATGAGGAAGGTGGATATGCAGACCCCTGTGGGACCATGGAGCGAGGATGCGATTTAGTTGAGGAAGTCTTTCCTAGTCTCCCTGGGAAGACCTTCACTCCCCTGAGACTTCTCGAGCGTGCTAGAGTGCCTCATAGTCAAACTAGTTCATTCTTTTAGGAAAATGCTGCTTTCCCCAAGCCCTTACCTTCACTGACTCTCACTAGTTTTTGCTGTTAAATCTGAATCAATGAGAAATGATAAACCATTTGTTAATTACAACTCTAACAAAGAATTTAGCTTAAGGGTGGAGGGAGACCCAGGACAATAACCCTTAAAAGTCTAATTCTGCATAATAAATAAGTGACCTTCATCTTCCTGGGTAAAATAGAATGAGTTCTCAACATGTCCCAGAATTCAAAATCTTTCCAGTATTCTTTCGTGCTGTTAGACCAGCTGACGTTTCCATCGGCTCTGCAGCCTGCGTGAAGGGCAGGTGTGACCTGTTTGCAACTGTGTGGCCCTCGCTGTTTGAGAGGGATGACTAGCTGTCCCAATCCAATGTTGCCGACTCCTCCGGTAACATTCATAGTCTGTCTCCTGCCAAATGCCCGTCTCTAGCAGACAGCATTGCTGGTTTGCACCTAGAGGACTGAGCTTCCCTCTCCCCAAGCAGCCATTGCTGTCCACCCACAATGGCAAGATGGTGGCCAATTTGATCCCATTGATCCCGTGCTATCAACAACTTCAAAGAATGCGCTAGAAAATATTATTTTTCTTGACTTTCCATTACTAATACAGGCTTTTTTCTTTTTCATCGCTGGTCACTTAAATGAGGTTTTGTGAGGGGTGAAGGAGCTGCCTTCCTCAACTCAAGTTGTCTTCCCAAGAGGTCCTGAGGGCTCCTCTTGGATGAAGGTACAAGTCGGGCTCAGTTTTCCATGCCCCTTTTCTTCTGTTTTGTACATGCCTGCTGGGACCTTTTGAAGAGCTTTGAACAAATTCAACCCATTCATCCGTATAAAAGTACAAAAGATCAGTTCTCCTTGTTACCATTCACAATGGCGCAGTTAG
The DNA here is from genome assembly GCA_004365215.1 of Cuniculus paca. Taxonomy (NCBI): domain Eukaryota; kingdom Metazoa; phylum Chordata; class Mammalia; order Rodentia; family Cuniculidae; genus Cuniculus; species Cuniculus paca. The sequence continues at coordinate 5,481 of RJWT010040648.1, forward strand.
GGAAGTACAGCATGCACTTAACCCCATCTAGACTCGGGGCTCCCTCTGTGTGCCTGCTTTCAAACCTTGCTATGCAGCCCTTGCTCTCCAAGCACACAGCTGGCTTCTATGATCAATTTCCAGGAGCATGATTGACCTATTTTTCTCTGCCAGTCCGACTTCTTCTAAGCAGGTATACCTGCAACATACACGTTTTCCATAAAAGAATTCAGTCACTTTACAAATGGCTAGGTTAATGTAAAATAGGGCAGAGGACACGGGTACTAGGTCTCTGTCACCAGACACACAGTAGACACTGAGGTCCCGTTCGGATCTCGAAGGGTTTGGTCTGGATTTCTCCAGCCATATTGCATCCCAAAGTTCAAATTCAGGTTTTGCCACCTTTTCTCTCCCTGTGTCCTACTCCACACGATGAAAGAGTTTCTGTGTGTACATGAAGGTACACAAGCAAGAGGGAGAAATCAGTGTTCATCATGCTGCTTTCTTTTTCTGCTTTCTGGAAACTCTGCCTGCAACAAGCAGCCTCTTAGAAGAAAGTGGGCAGGCAGGAGATTTATTAGAAGGTGCTTTTGGATTCTCCACGAGGAAGGAAAGGAGGGCAAGTAGGGCTGAGCAGAGGGAGAAGTCAAGCTTGGCTGACATACCTCTGCTCACCCATAGGGGGATGAAATTTTTCTTCAGCACTTCTGAGACCTGGGATGAGCGCAAGTGTCCTTTTTATACCCCTAGGTCAATCATCACTGGATGCAAACCAACCAAGAAAGAAGCATGACTTGGGACATGGTTGCTCATTGCCACTGAGGAGCCCATCAGGAAAGCTGATAGCTCCATGCCCACCACACTCTCAACAGCTTGGGGATCTGGACACATATCACAATATCCACCAAGGGTTCCATGTGTGTCTGAAGAGACATTTATTTTCAAATTGCCAAAACTTGGAATTTGTAATTTAAAACAGGTCCTTCATATCTATCTACAAGGTAAAGCGTGTGTAAAGTTTGCTAACAAAACATAACACAGTGGAGCCTTGACTTGGAAACTCAGCGCATCCCTAGGGCTGGCTGTAACTCAGGTCATCAACGGACGGCTCGGGCTCCTCTCCAGTCTTCAAGGTCTGTCTCCTGTACACAGGCAGCGCTCAGTGTCCTACAAGAAGCACTGGCTCGGAGTTTCTTGATGAACCCACACAGGAAAGGAGGTGGTAATGCTCCTCCCAGAGCTCTTTAAGGGTTAAATCTGTATCTCAAATGATCTGGAAGCACAGGCTGCCAGCATTCAGGTGACAACTCAAGACTTTGATCATAAAACTAAAAACAAGTTGTTTGTATGTCAGGGTAGTTGTAACTGGAGGGTCCTCTGTAACTCCCTGGTCTTGGTTGTAGTTATCATCTTATCTTATTTTATACTTTGAATACAGAAAATTTATTATTTTCCTTGCATCTTGTTTTAAATAGAAATAATGAACTGGCTCTTTCAAAGAGACATCTTCTGAGTATTACTGGTGTTTAGGTCTGACCTCTCTAGACCAATGATATGCACAGAATTTAAGGAGAATTGGGAAGAGACATCAGTTCCTTGCATATTGCCCAGGTTATGAAGTTGGATGTCTCCTTTCTTACTAGTGTAGCATAGTATGGGTAAAAGACCAATATGGACATGTTTCTTAGCAATATTGACTTTTAGACAGTAAAAAGACACTTTTATGCTGTTTTAGAATAAAGAGAAAATCATTTGAAGGAAGATTTTGGGAGAGGACTCAGACTATGGGAGCTTTATAGAATCTACTGGGCGGCAACTGGGTTGATATACAAGCAAAGGCAAAGCTGAAAATGCTCGTGGGGTCCTGAGAAATAATGTGACTGGCCTTGGCAGCTACTTATGAAGGAGAAGCAGGAAGAAGCCAGGGCCAGATGGTCATTTCCTCTATCTCCAAAGAGAGACACAACAAGTTTAAGAAGGAGAATTACTTGACAAATGAAGTGCCTTCTGAAAACTCACCCAGTATAGTGAAGAATAAGTTAGATATAGGAGTGAGGCAGATTAGTAAGTATGTAATATCTGGGCATGCAGCACTGGCCACATTAATACCACTGAGATTAGAAAAAGGGGAAGATATAAAATGAACTGTGAGGGAATGTGTCTCCTTTATCCCTGGTTAGTTCTTTAGAATCTGAACTGAAAGGGAATCTATGAATTGTATTATTTAGTATGAGACAGCCTATGGTGCTGGCACAATTGATATGATAATCTTTTCAAATGCTATTAGCCTACTGAGCCTCTTGGCCTATTTCGTCTGAGCTGTATCCTTGAGTCTATAGCAGGAAGCTCATAGATGAAGTAGAATTTACTATCAGTAGTCCCTGCATTTTTTACCGCAGGGCTGGCAGAAGACAAAGACCTGGGCATTGAATTTTTGTGTTTCTATAAGTCTTCATAGTATGAAAAATTTTTCCTGAAAGTAGAAGGGTCATCTGTAGTATAACTTAATACAGATTTACTGAAGATGTTAAGTGCATGCGGAATGATCGAAGCACTGGATCGCTTAGTACATATATACTCATAGGGTTGACTTGCCACAGAGAGCAGAGACCAGTCAGGCTCTTGTATCATCTCAGAGCTCATAATTGATCTCTGAGAACTTCAAAATTGAATGTGCCAGAATACTAGTCCCCTACAAATCCCACTCAGCTAGGATGTCACTTTGAAAGCCAAGCCAAGATTACAAGAAGGACTTTGAAATTGTCACCAACTAGTAAAATCAATTTCCCTGTATATTCAGTTTCTGATTTCATACTACTTACATAGCATAAAAGAAAAGGCACTACTGTGGTAGGCAGACCACTCTACCTCCTCCTTTTTTTATTTGCATCCTTAAACAAACCAGCAACTTTCTGGGCTTTATTGTCTTGCTTAAAAGAATGAGGACAATGTCTCGGATGGTTATAAATTATGTCATTAGACTGGGTAAATTTGGAATAGCAGATTTTATGATAAGATCACTAAACAGGCATGTAATTTGGATTTATTTTTCCTGGAGCAGAAGATAAGAGGAGAAAACAGTAACTTTAAAGTGGAAAAGCCTGAAAAACACTCTCCAGGCCACATCCTTGAAGGCCACATGGACGAGGTGAGTTGATAGTATACATGCTATAGACAACATGCTAAAAATGGCACTTTGTCTCTGTCATATTTCCCCCCAAATTACAACCTTAGTCTAAGTATGAGTTAAACATCACACAAATATCATTGTGATATCACACTCTCAAAAATATCTAGCTGGTACACCTCAAAACTGTCAACGTCATCAAAAATAGGGAAATTCTGAGGAAGTGTCATGACTATGAGAAGTCTAAGGAGATAGGAAAAATGACAGTGTGGTGTCAGTAATGGGATTCTTGAACCACAACAGAAAAACATTAGGGAAACTAAAGAAATGTGAATGAAGTGTGGACTTTAACTGATAATAATACATAAGCATTGGATCGTTAATTGCAATGAATGTACCTGACTATTGTGAAATATTAACAACAGGGAAAACTGGATTCAGAACATGAGAATATGGTAAAATATTGCTGCCATTTTTCTGTCAATCTAAACTCATTCTGCACATAAGTTATCTACAAACAAAGCAAAAGAGCTCCCCGTACAAAAGCTCAAACCGTGGCTTAGAACTATACAAAGCATTTAGGAAGAAAGTCTCCATTGTACGCAGCATTGCCAGAAGTCACTTCAGGTCCTTTGAAATCCTCTCTGCTTCGCGTCCTCCACTTCTGTGCCAGTTCCATGCAGGTTTGTATCCTTTTTGCCCAGATATAAATGCATAGCCCCTCATGGTGCCCTGGCCCTTATTCTCCCTCACTCAGCCTTCATTCTTCCCTCCCTGTTGCAACCAGACACCCGTCCTGCTTTAGAAACCCTTAGACTACGCATCAATTGTCCACCCAAGAGAACACCTGGGAGCCAGAAGGGCTCCCCATCACCTCCCATACCTCATCAATGGAAGGTCATTCCAGGGCCTGTCGTTCCCCTGTCATCTCCAGGCTGTTCTGCACGTGGGCTGAGAAGCTCTGGAGTGCTGACGAAACCCCTTCTGGCAGAGCAGCAGAGAGATGCGGATGCTGAAATGACAAGCTGCCAGGATGCCAGGAACTGTCTGCCACGGTTCTGGGGGTATCTAAAGGTGGCTTGAGGCGATGAGGCAGGGTCTTAACAGTGCATGCCATCCAGAGTTTTATGCTTCACTGGCCCATCCATCCCAAAACCTCCATCTCAGGTCTCAGTAATCTAACTTTTTCATTATCAGAGAGCCTAAGATAGAAGACTCACATACTACTATTTTATTGAAGAAAATGGTCCAGTATATAACAGAGAAGTAACAACCAGAATGAAGGAGTAAAGAAGGAAAACTCAATATATGCATATGACTGATTTCTAAAGCCCAAGAGATTGTCTGCAAAGAGCCATATGAAAATATGCCTAGGGGTCTTGAATGGGTCACAGGGACAATTGGACAACGGGTACATATTTGACCACAGGGAATGACCAAAGGTTCACCCTGCAGAGTTAGCTCTCCTGTCTTCTGGGATGAGTGTTTAAGGGTCCCAAAAGGGTCTAGGCTGGGAGGCAAAAGCAACAGCTATGTGGTATAAGGTAAGATCCTGTCAGGTAGCACCAGTGTAAAGTCAGTCATGGTCACACAGTGTTGGTCGCCAAAAATGCAGCTGATAAGACAGGTAAGACAGAACAAGTGAAACAGTGTGTGAGAGGCATATAACCAAGAGTCAAAACACTATAGAACTAAAATATTGCCAATAATGTGGAAGGTGAAGGGGGAGATGCATTGCAATGCTTTTCGTCTTTATCTTCCACCTGGCCAATACAAAGACTAAGATCAATCTCCCTCTAAGTCAATAGTCATGATAACAAATAAACGTGAACACTGAAATACTATACATAAAGTCAATAAATTCCAAACTAGTAAAGGGAAAGAGGGAATAGAGCATCCAATCAATCTAAGAAGTCAAGAAAATAATTAGGGAAGAAAAAGGGTCACAAAGTTCATGAGACAATAGAATCACCAAATTTAATAATTAAACATAACTTTATTAAGCAGAGAATATAAATGACTTTTTAAAATATTGGCTACAGACTGATTAAGAATGCAATTAGAAAATAAATTGATAGAAGAAATACACCTATTGAATACAAAATTAAGGAAAGCAAATGTCAAAATATTCATTTAAGAACAGTTTATTCTTAATAATACATATTTACTAATGTAAAATAAACTATACATTTGTATGCACGTAATGTAAATTCAGTATAAAACAAGTAACAGCACAAGATTTTAGTAGGACAACACACTTGTCAATTTCTTCTTATGTTTATACTCTAGTTCTGTTCAATTAATAAACGAAGTAAATAACTCAGCAAATCTAGAGAAAACCTGAACCGTTAACAAGGTCATTCTAATAAAAACATCTTAAAAAAAACACCCGCAGTTCAGAAAAATATAACACTTATAAAATTTGACTAATGTTTATATTATCATCTTCTATCCTCCAATTTCTTCTTTCCCCTTCATTATTCTACTATTACAAATATATTATATATTCTAGCTTACATATGTATAATAAAAAGAGAAAAGATTTGGTTCCAATAAAATGAATATATCCAATATAATCAAGCTATTGTCTGACTAGTTAAATAAGTCAATGACTTAATTTACAATTTTAGACAAGTTTATATTATTTGGCTCACTTTTGTGCATAATGAACCTATGCACTTATCATGCACCTTCATTTATTAACAGAGTTAATTTCATTTCCTCCACATTATACCTACTTCCCCAATCCATTTTTTCTTTTTTTTTTTTTGGTGCCAGGGATCAAACTCATGACCTCATGCTTGCCATGCAGGCACTATGCTACTGAGCTAAATCCCTGGCACCAATCCAAATAGTATTCTGAAACAAATCTAATAAATCAACACTTGGAACAACATGCCAAAATATTTATGGAGAAAATAAGTGGTCTAACCTGTAGAGTGCTTACATCTCTGTATTCTACAAGTCTTTGTTGGTATTGTTGGCAGTGTTCATGTTTTTTTCTTTTATTTTCTAAAGAATACAACCAAACAAAATAAAACAGAGTAGAGTCAATCACAACAAAACAATGAACATGGTACATGACTTCTAAACAGAATAAAATGCCATCAATAATGGCTACCATAATGCCTCTTGTTATCTTCAATATAACTGCCCATACCATCAAGGGTAAATAAAATCAAACAAAATAGAACAAAATATAACCAGTAAAAAAAAAGCAAAACAAAACAAACAAAGCAAAACAATGTAAGCAATACAGAACTTCAAGATACTAGTAAAACAGCAATGACTACCATAATGCCTCTTGTTATCTTCAGAATAGTTGCCTACACCTTCAGACATAATACAATCAAACAACACAGAATAGAGTAAAATCAATAAAAACAAAACAATGAAAGCAATACAGGGTTTCAAAACACGATAATTGGAAATTCTCGATGACTGCAATTATATATTTTGTTATCTTTAAAATAGCTGTCCATGCCATCAAGTATAATAAAATCAAACGAATCATAATAAAATGAAACTAATCAGAACAGTGAAGACAATATGAGTTTCAAATCATGATACTAGATTAACAGTGTTCATTTCCTTCCCTTTTTAGATAATTCCTCCCCTTTGACTCTCCCAATATGTATCATGCAATTTGGATCCCTCTAACACCTTTAGTTTGTTAGAGTAGGGAGACAACACGAAATTCACCCATATGATTCTGAACCATTTCATCTATGAGCATGATCGCCAGTTGCCTCTATCCACCTACGAGAGCCTTGAGGTTATCTTTCTTTATAGCTGAGTAGTTTTCCACCACATGAAATGCCATGTCTTTCTTATTCACTCTGCAGTTGATGGGTAAGCTACCCCTACTTCTTTTTTT
>RJWT010040649.1:0-12460 GCA_004365215.1 Cuniculus paca
ATTTCATTCTCACCTTGCTGGTCTATGCCATGGTCTCTGTGCTCTGTGTGCTAACCCTCAGAGATCATCAGTAACTTCTAGGAGAGCTGTTTCCTTATCCTTTGCCTTTTGCTTCTTTGCAGCTCTTTCTTGACATTTTCTGCAACTATTTGTACTGAAATGATAGTGCTATGTCTTGCTCTCAAACTTTGTAGAGTAGCCCAGTTTGTTAGCTTTTATTTAGGTTGGTGAAGACATGATTATTTCATACAGTTCAGATTTTTTGAAATGTTCTATAATTAAAGAGAATTTTTTAAAGTTTGTTGTAGGATTGTATTCTTAAATCTTTTGTTCTTTGATATTTGATTCCTATCGTCATTTTTGGAACCAAAGTTGCATCCTAAGAACATAACAAAATCATGATTCAAAACTACATTCAGGCCTTCTGCCTGCTTTAGAATGCAGGCATTTTGTATGCAGTGATTATATAAAGGTGAGCTGTTGGAACACTATCGAACTTCTGCACCTGCAGTCCTTAAATCTTAGAGCCTCTGGTTCCCCATCAAAAAGGACACATGCTAAGGAAGGTTAGAAAGCACTTTTACTTTTCATTTTTTGTTTTCTCTCTGCCCTAGTGTGTATACTTGGATGAAACTGAAAACTAGTGGGCAATGTCCAACATATGTTGTAGTCTGTTGGCCTCCAGAAAGCCAAGGAGGACAATAAGCATGACTCCATAAGTTACCACATAGAGTAAATCCAATGGCATTTTATTGTACTAGGCTCTGAAAATTGAAGAGGGACTTACTAATATGTAACTACACAGCCATTACATATTTTTGCTATGTGGCATACATAATTAGAAGTATACTGACTGTAGAATTTATTGTCAGTAGGCAGAGTTAAGACTGTTCAGATAACCTGGTCTGTAATTAATTATGAAGTAATTGCTATTTTCTGAGTAAAAGTAGTAACCAATAAAGTGAAAACTGGCAAGTAATTGCTTTGTAATTGTTTTAGGATAGGAATCTTTCCAAGTAAAACAACTAATGATACACAGATGCATATTTTATTTGACAGGTTGTGTTCACTGTTCATAAGCCTAGAATTCATACTAAGACTCCTGTCTCTCTCTCTCTCTCTCTTTTATTTTAACCATTCTGGGAAGTAGGCTAATTTTCACAGAATGAAGCATACTTATAACTGTTTTAGTTTTCAAAACAGGGTGAAGACTAATTTAGAATAGAGCAAAATCACATTTTTTGTCTCTGTATCTTCCTTAGTTGTTTCCTTTATGGAAAATTGTCAAGGCAAGTATTTTTATGTTGAAAGTTTTGTGTTGTGAGGGGACATTTTGATTTGTCATAGCTACTAATTTATTTGTTACTGAAATAGATATAGAGAAAGATAATTCATTTACACAAGTAGGTCCTCTAAACTGCCTTATGTTCTACAAATATGCAACTTACTTATTAAATATTTATTTAACCACTACTTCTAATTAAATCAACAGGGAGGTTTTCTTTTTTGTTTTTGTTGTTCTCAAGTTAGTTTGTTTTTAAGACAGTTGCAAACTAAGCTTCTGTAGGCAGCACATTTTCACCTTACTTATTTCCTAATCTCATTTGGAATTCAGGTAGCTCAATTGCATGGATCTTCAGGAATAAAACCTATAGAGATCAATACTCTTTATTAGTTGCTTGAGGTTACTGTAATCTGTTACTTTCTTGAAAAATCCTTAGGTTACAGGTAACATAAAAAGCAGTGGGATGTGGATAGCAATTCGACAGAATCCTGCGGTTTCTTAGGATACAAATGTGTTCATCTGCACCAAGTTACCATCAATGGGCAACGCAGTAAAAGATTATGGTTTGTGGAATTGGTGAAGGCCCAATAGACTATTTGTGTATTTGCTACTTGTTTTAGATTTGCTGTTACAAATAATTTACTGCTCCCAATCTATTGTTTATACCAACCTTATTATTGGAAAGATGCCCAAGACACTGTAGCAAAGTTTGCCTTTGAGAAGGAACCATTGCTTTGGGATGGGAAAAGATACACTTTTTACTATTTTATTTATCTACTCATTTATTTTTACATATGCATGTTTTACCTACTTGAAGATATATATATACGTGGATGTACACATATATTTATTTACATAGGTTGGAAGAATACCTGGTACTAATTAATCCTCAGTTAAAAGGATATCTGAAAACTGACCCATCATAGAAACTGTTAACATCTACAATCCCAATTACACTGTCAAAGATTTGTCTATTAGAAATCACTGACACTTGGAAAACTCACCCTGTCATGTTGAGCTGCAGATCTCAAAGAGGGATACACAGAAATTAAATAGATAGATCACTAGTCTTTGTGCCAGATATTACGTAAGCAGGTCTTCACACCCCTTTTGCTATCATTTTTGCTGCAAACAGAGTTTGTGCTTATAAGAAGTTCTAATACATCTCACTAACTTTTCTAGGATAATGAATTGGAAGAGTAAAGAATTTGGAATTTGGAATAAAGACTCATCTCACCACATGCTAGCTCTATATTTGTGGGAAATCAGGATGTTCCTGTGCCTGTCACCCTGTTTTAAAGAGTCTGGATGAGGTCTTTTAAATATCATCTCTGGGATGCACACTGTGTTGCCAGAAAGAAACTAATCCTGCTTCCCGAGTCACAAGTGACTGAGTAGGAGTGCAAACCAAGAATGGCCACATTTGGACTCTCTAGAAGCCAGTCACCTCTAAGGCTACTAAGCACAAGTTTCTGGCCTAATGTGGTCACTTGGATAGTGGCTCTCAGAACTAATCAGGTTCTCTCTTAAAGTAAATGCAATGACTCGCAAATACATAGAAATGATAGATTCTTTGAGTTCTGACTATACTGAGAAGACTGAGAAAATCCTTTTGGCAATATCTGTCCAGTTTATGGCCTCTGTTTTCCTAGGAATAGTTCCTCACCCACTACATTCACCTACTCTTGGTCCTGATGATCACATACATGCAGTGTGGCCTTACTCCTCTGGTCATACTGGATAGACAAGAAAAGAATAAATTATTTCACCTCTCTCCTTTACATTTCAAACTGGAGTTTAAAACCTGTTGTGGCTTATATGTAAATGTCTCCCCAAAGCTTCATGGGGTCATAGATGGGGCTTTTCAAAGCTGGATCTAGAATGCATGATGCTCAGCTTGAGGGTGTGACTCTGGAGTTAAGGGTTTGTGATTACTGAATTAGTCCAGTGATTCGTTTGACATAGCTCTGGGAATGGGTAATGGGAAGGCCCTCCCTGGGGATGAGTGCTACTTGCCCTTAGGGTGGGTAGCCTGGAAAGAATATGAACGACAGAAAGAAAGTTGCTGGGATCACTTTGCTGCTTGCTTTCTTCACTACTTTGCTGCCTTCTCCCCACCAAGAACTGCTTCTCTTCTGCAATTCCTTGCCATGCCCCCTGCCTTGGAGAAAGCCAACTATGTACTGAAACCTCTATGAACTGTGAGTTAAATAAATCTTTCCTCCTTTACTTTGGGTGTCAGGTATTTCATTTAAGCAATGAGACAAATGAAGACAGAATCTTAGGGAAGTTGGTCACCTGAATTTCAGATAGATAAATTCTGGATTTGGGGGAAGGATAGGTATGGAACTGCACAGAAGATTAGGTCTTACAAGAGTAAAGAATGAAGCATATATAAACGAAGAATGGTCGCCACTTTTGAGTGGCCACTTGGTTTTTAAGGCTTTCATTCTTATTCCTGGTTCCAGGCCCTAAATATGGGTTATATGAAATTCCTTGTACTCTTTACATTAAATCTTAAAACATGTTTTCTTCTTTTGTTTGTTTGCTTATATTTTAACAAGGGATTTGCTTTACTTAAAACCAAGAGTGACATAACTAAGAAATTCAACTTTCTGTGATGGTCACTGTGGTCCATCATAATGTCAAAAGCACTAAGACCTGAAGTATCCCTGTCTGGCATCAGCTAGGCCATAACTCATAGCACCCACTATTGCTAGTCACTAATCCCATTGAGGGTAGCAAACTATATATTTTTACCGTACCCTGGAATCGTTTGAAATTCTAAAATATTACATGCTTCCGCTATTTGCTAACATCTGCAGAATGGGAATAATAATGCTGTCTCTCCTATACAAGAAGTATAATGAAGATCAAAGAAAAGGGTTATTCATCTGTTTTTGAATTCCTATCATACTAACCAGTCAAAGTAAATAAACTGTGCTCTTTTGTAGAGTTGATTTATGAATAATAATTAACAGAAGTTGATTACTGTGCATGATAGACATAATTTTGGTTCCATATGACCTTTGTCTCTGGTGTTGACACTCATGATTATATTACATGGCAAAAGGGAATTTGAAGGTAAAATTAAAGTTATTAGTCTGTTGACCTTTAAATAGAGACATAAAGCTGGATTTTCCAGGTGGCCCAATGTAATTATATAAACCCTTAAAAGCAGAAGACAAAGGCAGTGTAGATGCTCAGATATTCAAAAGGTGAGAGTGTGGCAATACTGGTGTCAGGACTTTAGAGGCAGGGAAGAAAGAACTCATGTTTTCTTTAGTAGAGGGTAGCCTCTGGTTTGATGGCCAGAAAGGAAATAGGAGCCTTGGACTTACAGCTGCAAGGAAAAGAATTCTGCTAAATACCCAGACGAGATGGAAAACAGATTATTGCCCAACCCTTCAGATAAGAGCTCCATTCAGCCAACATCTTCTCTTTGGTTTCATGAGAAACTGAAGCAGAGAACCCAGCTAAGCCCCACTGTACCTGGACTTCTGACCCAGGCAAACTGAACGATAATAAATGGGTGTTGTTTGAAGTTACTAAATTTCTAATAATTAGTTATGACATGGGAAGGAAACTAATACAATTGTGTCCTGGGTGTGGTACCAAGTCCTTTATAATCATTCCACCATAATCGTCAAGGGACCATAGGAAGTGGGGATCTTACTTCTCTGTTACGGAGGAGGAAATTAGGGCTCACAGAGGTTAAGCAACTGATTGGTTCAAAATAATAGAGTTTAGCGATTGGCAGAGTCAGGAGCTGAAAACGCAGGCTTGTTAGTAAGGGACTCAAACCAACACTGTTTACCAAATAAGATGTCAGACTTTGGTCACCTAAAATGAGGGCTGCTTTGTCAACTTGGGAGATATGATGAGGCCTTGGTCCATTGTGCCAGGTATATAACTTGCCTTATCCCCTCTCTGCTTGTTTTATCTGAGACAGAAAAAGAGCCAGGCAGTAGCTCTGCACCTGCAGAAAGTGGCTGTGCTGCCCCGCAGATCAATTTAGCCTCAGTCAGTCTGTGGCAGGAGCTCATCAGGGGCCTGGATCCTGCCCTGCTTGGCAACCTGAGCAACAAGTCACAGTCCAGGCTTTGAAGCATGAAATGGGGTTTTGCGCTGAAGCCTGAGAGACACAGTGCGTGGAGTTCGGTTTGGCTATTTTCTCCCCTACTGTTTGTTTTTACAGATGAGATGAGGGCAGGCATGAAAGAGGTCTCCCAGGTCCTCTGTTTGTGATGGCAGCCACTGGTACAGACAAGAATACAAATAAAGGGAGGTAGTGCAACTCTCTCAACCCCGGCACATAGGCAGCACTTAATATGCAGCAGCCATTTGTGTGATTATTGCCACTGCCATCATTATATGATTATTTCAGGGGCATGGACAAAATGACTCTGCTCTTCACAATTATGGGGCCTTTCCATTCTTTTGGTTTAAGATTAATCTTCTGTAAAATATATGCGTGTGTGTGTGTTTTACTTTTATCATCATTTCTCTGACACCTGTAAAATACACATTGTTATAAGAAAATAGAAGTCTCATTAAAGTATATCGGGGGTTTTCATTAGATGTAAGTCTAATATCTGTGGGAAGAAGAATTTGTCATTCATATCCTAGTACAGCATTTCCAAGATGAAAAATGTATTCATTCCACAGGACAGCATATGTGAAATGATTTTAGGTGATTTGTACATGAACATATAATTTCTTTTTTTTTCATATTGCTTGTGAGTTTTCCTTTGATAGCCTTTATTTTTATATTTTATTTTTATTAGCACATATGTCTTTTGATGTGAATTATAAGAAACTATGCAGCACATTAAGTGCATGATTTTTAATGAGAGTAAAGTTGGTAGGAGGTAAAAATAGTGTATCATCGGAAAGGAAAATAGCAAGTAGATAATAACAGAGAGGGAATATAAAGATAGGGAGACAATATGGATGCAGGTTATGGGAATTCTGAGACTCTTTGCTTTAATGTAACTTCTCTTCAGTTTGTCAGGTTAGTTCCAAAGAGGACACTGGAAAAAGAGTAAAGAGAAAAAGATCTGGTCCCTTGAGGAATAAAATAAAAATTACTAGAGGTGAATGTCAAGGCAGCTAAGGACCAAGGGAAAGTATAAGCCCCTGTTAGAGCAGTTTGAGATCATTCATGTCAGATGTGACTGTCTACAAAATTATCTTTATTTATACCCAGACTGGAGGATATGTGGTTCCTTTTGGCCTAAAAAGAGTGATGTTGGCTTCCAAAGTGTTTTTTTTTTTTTAACCTGAAAACAGGCTCTTCACTGAGAGACTGATTTGCTTTTGAAGGCAGAATTTACTTTGGCTCCACTTCAAAAAACAATAATCTTCACAGAAGGTTAGTGCCAGAAAGGAACCAATCAACTTCATTGTTCTACACCCAAGAAACTTGGAACACAGAGGAGTGAAATGAGTTCTCCAAGGTTTTGCAGATAACTAATAGCAAGACACAGGTCACTGTTTATGTCTTTTGATCCCTCTTCAGTGGCAGTGGAGGAATTTAACTGTAGTGGAGGGATGAGTTGAGATTCTAGGTCCCAGATTGATGTATGGTAGAATACAAACCCAAGAAAGGTATAAATCCAGATTCTTTTCTACTGGCATGATACTTTCTGCTTGTATTATTATTATCTTTTAGCATGAGAGATTGAACTTAGGGCTGAGCTACCACTCAGCCTTTTCATTACCCAAGCCTTAGAAACCATTATAATAGTGTGTTACATGTTTTAAATTTTTAAATAGCTGAAGAGGTACTTGCAGAGAATATGCTCAGAGTGGGCAATTTCTCTTCCTACTATTTTGAGTATCTGTCCTAGTAAAACTTTGTTCAAAGTGTTTTTGACATGACTTTTGGTATGGATTTTTAAAATGACATAAGCCAGGAAGCCTGAATTAGTGTATGACTAAGAGTCTTGTTAGAAATAGTAGTCTTTCTGTCATACTGTTCCCCATAGTTCCCTTTCTCATATACAAGAGACTTGGAATCCTATAACTTACGGGAAAAGTTAGAAAGGAGAGTACTCTGCAAATCCTTAGGCATCTAATTGTAGAACAGCTATTACACATATTTTTTTTCCATGGGAATATATATTGTGTTTATATGGCAGTAAAAATAAAAGGTGAGCTGGTAAATGACCTGTAACACCTCCCTTACTTACAGTTTTCACCTCCATTATATACCAGAAAAAAAATCTAAAAATAAAAATGAGATTTAAAATCTATAGGAGATTCCATTAATTTGTCAATCATGTGTTACAGTTCTAATAATAAAAACAAAAGCATTTCATTTCCTCACGGATGCTATCATATAAGAAACAGAGATGGAGAGATTTCTACTAGAGTTTAGACTCTATCTTCAAGTGCCTTCTGCCCTTTTCTCCCTTGAGTTTGGCAATGTGAACTTCTAATTTCTCTTTGGTGTCTAAGGTCTTAAATTTGAGTGTTTTGTCTGCCACCAAGATTTCCTGTCTCATTCTGTTTGGATAAAGATAGTACACTAAGTTCATATGTACTCCTTGACCCAAATTCTCTTTATATTGTTCAATAATTTAAAGTTATTAAAATGTTTTTGGATCAAGCCTCATCTGAAATAATGTTTTTGTAGTGCAGCATATTGAAAATTGTCCTGTTTATTCACTTTTACTGTGACCAGTAGGCATGTAGTTTAAGGCTGTTTTGAGATTTGAGAGTCAAACACTAATTACTGTGAAAGTTTACTCTAGTGGCAACCACTCAGGCTTTCTGTCTCTCTTCTAAGATGAGTATATATTAACTAGTTCCCTGAATACCCACCAGGGAAGATTTATGAGTGTTTCATGTTCCTTGACATGAAGCATAGCAAACAAAAGCTGCAGAGTCTCTGTGTGTCACCAAGTAGAAATGATTCTTAATTTCAATCTAAGAAATATTTGGTCAAAAGCATTACTTTTGTCCTATTATGTTATATATGAGATAGCTGCCAAACAAGAGAACAACTTACTATTAATGAATAATTCACACTCTACTTAGTAGCCCTAAGCCTTTCCCTTTCTCTCCTCTCACTATCTGTTCATGATTTCTTACCTTGTGCTCTGTTTAATCATACTCCTCCTCACTTTCCCCATTATCAAAGCAAGAATACATAAAGAACAGCAGATTGGACATATCTGTGTCACTGACAGGGTGAGGGTTAGACCACAGTCTTGCATGGTGAACAGCAATAGAAAGAATCAGGAAGTTGATTTTCCATTCATTTATTTGCTGCAGTAGTATAGAAGTTAAGGACACAGAGTTCGATACTTTCTGTTTATATACAACTTTTGAATGGGTAAATTTAGAAAATTTATTTAATCCTTTTGTGCTTTAGTTTTCTTTTCTAGGAAGTGTGGATAATAGTATTATCCATGTCACTGATCTTCGTAGGGACACAGTTGCAAAATGTATCATGACAGCTACCCAGTAAGCCTCCAATAAAAGTTAGCTATTCATTTGTTTGTTGATTTATTTAACAACAATGCATTACTTGTCTGTTTGTACTATTCGCTATATGAAGAAGGACACAAAAATAAATATAACATAGTATTTTCTTTAGGGTTTTGTTGTTTGGATAGGGGTTGAGCTGCAGATTCTGAATGCAGTTAGTCAAGTAGCAAATGGTCTAGTTTAGAGTACACCATAATGTTTTAAACTTTGAGAGTTTAGAGATGAAGAAGGCTAATTTATATGAGTCCTCACAGAAGAGGTGACACTTGAACCAATTCTTGAAGGTGAAGATGTTCTAGGTAAACAAAGTAGAAATGTAAGGCAGAGAAACTGAATATGTCAAACTGAATGTTCTTGACAGTGGAAAGAGAGATCCTGTGCTATTTTTAACACCTGAGTCCAAGAGGTATAGCCAGGGAATTGTATAAAAGAGAAGGTGGAAAGATTTGAAGTACAGAATCATGATAGGCAGTGCCAGGCCTTTTGGAGAGCTCTTGGCTTAAAATGAAGAATTTAAGAAGGGTGACTATTTTCTTTTTGCCCGTAAGAAATGGACTTGGGTGAATTCAGTGTAAAGTCAGTGAATCCTTTTAGAATGGTATCATTGATTGGGGAAGAAGTTATCAGACAACCTGATCTAAATTTATCAATAATTGGAATAGAGTACAAGGAATAGATGTGAATGAAACTGAAGACATAAATGGGAGAATTTGAAGAATGATGGGATGTGGGATATAAAGAAGTGTTCAAAATAACCTCGGTATTACAGCTTTGGCAGCTGAGTAGGAGGTAGTGTCATTGACTGAAATAGGAAAAACAGGAGGCAGCAATCGGTCAAAGAGAAGGTGGAACTCATGCATTAAATTCAGGGGAGACCCTCATGTCTCCCCTGAAGTAGACTGGCAGTATGTTCGGGAGTGAGGTGACATAAATAGAATCCTGATTTGAAGGGTGGTAAGTCTAATACATGGGTGGCAAGTGTAGCAGGTCCAGAAAGTCATGAGCTATGTTAGCTCTTTGAAGGTAAAAATAAAACTTTTCTTTTGTCCAATACAGAAAAAAAATTACCATTGATTTTCAAATTATTGAAATAATATATGTTCACTGTAAAAGAGCAAAAGACTAATACAAATCAAAGAAAATGAAGGCCATCCTACCACCTGCAGATAGCCACCCTGGTCAGTTTGATAGATACCCTTCTGCACTGCTTGAGATGAATTCTCAATTCCTGCATGTCTACTGCTACTTATTTTTGTTTACATGACATATTATGTACACCTTAGTATATATACTAAGTGTAGATCTTTGCTATTTTTTTAATGGATGACTAAATTCCTACAGCATAAATATCCTTAGGAAAATTCCTAAAAGTATTGTTGGTTGAGACATTTACAAATTATGAATCGAAGATACATGTTTGATAATTGGTAAAATAAGGTTAGTTAGCCCGTTTGACTTACAGTTGCTAATTGAGAAGATATATGCATTAGTTTCCTGTATGTCTCTAAAGTAGACTGAAATCAAAGTTCATTCTGGAGGCTGCAGGGAAGAATCCTCTTCTTGCTTCCTCCAGCCTCTGGAGATACTGAAAGTCTTTGGCTAATTGCAACATTCCAGTTTCTGATTTACTCAACAACAAGTATTCACATTCTCCATTTGTGACCCTGTTGCCTCTTTATACATACTCTTGTAAATATATTTAAGCCTTGTTTGGATAATCCAGCAGAATCTCTCCATCTCTAGGTCCTTAATTAATCACACCTGAAAAGTTCTATTTATTTATTTAATTTGTAAGACAACACATTCAGTTATTCTTGGTGTTTGAATGTGGATATTTTAGGGAGCTACTACATGACAAGTGTTCCCAAAATAAATATTAAACTTCCAGTAAGAAATAATTAAAATTGGAGGCACCAATATAAATTAGGACCTACACTGTCATGTTGCTTTGAAATAGATGACAGTCAGTGAGTGATGTCTGATGCATTCTTTTGTATCCTCTGGGACATGGTAGAGATTGGGAGATAACCTGGGCCTCAGAAGACATTAAAACACAGCATTTCTAGGAACAAGGTGAGAGTGAAGTTGGAAATACTTGAGATGCTAAAAAAAATCACAAGATGATATACAGTACCATGATCTATTAAGTGTCATAATACAGACTGAGAGGAAGAATGTAAAACAGGTTTATTTTAGAAATCTAAGTTGTCTTTCTAGAATGAGGACTCATATTCAAACCTCTAATCTTTCATTTCTTTCTATTGTAAGTGGTGTTTATCTATGGTAAGAGAAGTACTAGATCATAATTCCTCTGTCTTTCATTTCTTTCAGTGTCCTGTGGCCATATGGCCTCTTATGCACCCCTAGTGAACAAGGATGGTGTTTTGTTTTTTTCCCATGAAGTTCTACTCAGCAAATGGGAGTGCTTTTCCTTTGGCTTTTGCTATCACAACATCTTTGCTGTACTGTGCTTTTCATTGGGGTTTAGAGAGACACTTGTTTTGATTCTGTTTCCTTACTTTCTGCTCAACAAAAACAATGAAACCTCCTTCTCAGTGATCTTCTTTTGAAATTTCTGTTGTTCTCCAGTCCACACTGCCTTTCACATTGCTCTCCAGCAATCATGCATTTATTGGAACCCCCTGTAGGTCATTTGTGTTGCAAACTGAAAACTGACTTATTCCTGGAGAGAGGATTAACCACATCAGGGGCTAGCCAAGATCTTTGACTCCTTCATTTAAAGTCTCATTACCTCCCAGTTCATGATCATTTCTTCCCAGCTTTTAGGAAGAGAGTGTATAATACAGGAGCATTGCCATAGTGCTTGGTTAGCAAAATGATTGGAGTGGCAACTGATCTCTACAAGTCTCTTACCTCCTTAACATCTACATGGGTTTGCTAGTATTTCTTTTGTAAGCACATTTCCTTCTTGTTCTATTATAACAGTAGAATTTTATTTGAATCATTGAACCTACAATTTCATAGCTTCCTGCAGATAAGTCTTGAATTTTGACCTAGGTTTCACCCATGAGAGGTAAGCAAATGTGAATGTAAATAATCGTGTTTGACGTAGACTTCCTGTCACTCTCCCCTCCCATGAGCTGGGATGTTGGTACCAATGTTATGCTGATTTTGTAAAAGAGAACAGTATTCCAGGTGATGGTGGACATACCAGATGGTGAAACCTGAGTAACTGAAGAAGCCTATAAAGGGCCAGAGATATAGCTAAGTGGCACAGTGCCTGTGTGGCAAGAACAAGGTCCTGAGTTCAATTCCTGGTAAAAAATAAAAAATAAAAAAAGCTTAGGGAATAGAACTGCCTTTGCAATTGTGTGAGAGAAAGTTGTTTCTTCTTTGAGCAATTGTATTTTTGTGTCCCTGTTGTAACGTAGACTTTTGCTTCAGTGTTCACATCTGAAAATGGAGAGGTAAAACTCTTATGAGATATTCTCTGGGACCTATATTCTAGAATTGCCATATCAAACCTCTTTCCTTAGTGAAACCATCTGAATTCTGACTCATTTTTACTTTTTTATCCTCTTATACACTCTTCAGACTTCTTTCAACATGTCTGATTTCCAATACTTTTCATTTATGATTTCATTTCTTGTTGGTTGATAGCTAACTTCTTACAGATGTTTCCAAGGCTTTCATTTTATATATTTACATGATTGATAT
>RJWT010040650.1:0-12459 GCA_004365215.1 Cuniculus paca
TTGCATTGTACTAGTGGTTATGACAACCTAATTACTATGAGCTCTAATTATGCCTATTAGCAATTATTATTTTGGGAGGCAAAGAGCACATATGGAGCTTTATGCCATTTAAGTGAAACAGTTCAAATAATTTACTGTTTTGGTTAATGTAGCTCCATTTTTAGATTTCCCATTAACAAAGGTAGCCTTTTACTTATGATTTTATTGGATACACTTTGGTAACAGAAAGAACCATGAGTGCTATTGATGTCTGAGGAGAGAGAAATTGTCATAGGAACTATGCCAGGAAAGTAACTACACACATAGAGTAGAATGCACCATCCAAAGAGAAATGGAAGGAAGTGATCTTGAAGTTGTTTTCTCTGTCAGTTTCAGAATAGGAAGCTCTGAATCTTCTCATGTGAATTGTCCTCAGAAATAGCAAGGGTCAGTGGGATACTAGGGTGCTGGTGCTAAAGATATAGATTTCATAGGAAATTGTTCAGAGATTAAAATACGTAAGATATAAAGCATCTAGTACTATGTAGAGTCCCCCAAAATATTACTAGCTAGAGAAATAATCTTTATGTTTATTGCTTTACTTAATCCTCACTAAAATCTCTAAGGAGGACGGGAATTATCCCCAATTCCCAGATGAGATAATGAGGAACAGATAGACTGATAAAGGTCACAGCGTAAGTGTTAGAGTAGGATCCAAGTGCAACGTTGTCTTGACTGTAGGGCCCGTGCCCTTAACTTTTCTGCTGAATTGAATTAGTAAGCAATAAGTAACTGATAATAACTGCAAAAATGATATAAGGGTTTCCGCTGTCATGTGATATGTGCTAAAATATCCCGTTTGTTCATTTTTCTTTCCTTTAGGACCTTAAAGGACCTGGGGAGCAAAGTGCCATCCTGTAGGATGACAACTACTTTCCATCCTCCTCTCCGTACTCCCCAGTACAGAGCTCCAGGCTGCCTTAACCAATCCAATGCAGATGCCACATAAAGTGAAATCTAATCTTAGTCCTGCTGCTGAGCTTTAAAAAGACCAGGAAATTTCTTTCTCGAGTCCCCCTCTCTCTCTCCCTTTCTTCCTTCTTCCCTTTCTTCCTTTGCGTAGTCTTTCTCTTCCTCAGGTCCGGCTTCTTTACTGTATTTATGCCATATTGCAAGACACTGTGTTACAGCCTGAATTGTGCTCCCTCCCCTAATGCGTATGTTGAACTTAAATATCCTCAGAATGTCACTATATTTGGAGGTAGGGCCTTTAATGAAGAAATTTAGGTAAAATGAGATCATATGCCCTAATCCAATGTGACTTGTGTCCTTCTAAAATAAGATTAGGACACTGATACACACAGAGGAAAGACTATGTGAAGACCCTGGAGGAAGACAGTACTGGGACTCAACACAATAACCTGAAGCACGGCACCGTGGAATACTGAGTACTTTGAATTGAAGAGGACTAGAAAGCCTCAGAAGCAATTTTTTTCTAGTCCTTTTCTACCCTTTTTTCTCCATTTCTTTATTTCCCAATATAGGTCATAGTTACCAGAATTCCTCTTCCCTAAGGTGGCTTGTAGAAACTGGAATTCTTCCTCCAAAGCAAACCATAGAACCTAGAAATGTCACTCTCTGACTTTTGCCCTTCTCCCCTGGTGACCTGTATGTGACAGGGCTTCTGCCATATACCTGGAGAGAGGATTGCTACACAGAGTGGCTAAGAACAATCTGCGCAGACAGGCCTTGCTAAGTTCCCCCTCAGTGTATTGCAATTACATTTTTACACAGCTGTGCATTCTTCATTGAATCAAAGTATAAAAATATACAATTTTCCCTGAGTGTCTGGGTCATCATTTCTGAAAACTCCTTGCGTTCTGTAAAATTTTAATTAAATACATTTGTTTTGTTCTTGTGTTAACCTGTTGTGTTAGTCAGGTTTCCATCACTATAATAGAGATAATCAATTTATGAAGGAAAAGGTTTATTTTGGCAGATACTTTTAGAAACTCCAATCCATGATAGATTGGCCCCATTGTTTTGCGCCTGTGATCAGACAGTACATCATGGTTGGAGTGTACAGCAGAGCAAAATTGTCCACCTTATCACCAGAGAGCAAATGAGAAGAGAAAGGGGCTGTCCTACAGTCCCCTTCAAGGACGCACCCTAGTGACGGAGGATCTCTAGGCCCTACTTCTCAAAGATCTTCCCCTCTTCCTGGTAGCATCACCTTGGAGAGCAAGACTCTTAACAAACACAAGCCTTTGAAAGACACTCAAGATCCAAATTGCACTACCTGTCTTTGTTTTGGGGTGTTAGCCACAACCCTTGTGACGGGTACTAAAAAGGTATTACAATTTTTATCCCTTCAGTGGTGATCTAAAAAAGGCAAGGAGATTTCAGAAGACACCAGCTCTCTCGGCTCCTTAGACTCAGATTTCTCATCACCAGAATCATGAAGAAACCCAGTCCCATGGTTCAGCCCACACAGTATGTGGTACTTTGTTACGGCGGCTCCACCAAAGTAATACACCACAGAGTGGTGGAGCACCAGATTTACACTCAAAGGTGTGCCATTTTCCTGTCTCTTCCATTCTTGTTTTTTAAAATACTTTTTATTTTATGGAAAAAAGGTACAACAAAATTTCGTAACAAAATAATAGAAGACTATCAATAGTTGATACATTAGGTCCTCCCCATTCTTAGCATCCTGGGCCTGTGTCTTTTTCACAGTTGTTAAGAAGGTGGAGAATAGAACTCATTTTGTAAAGTGGTATACATCCTTTTTAGGACTGGCTGTGGGGGTCATGACCTGGATGATTTAATCAAGGTGAATGCTTTCCTTCGTGTCCTTGTGCCTGCTTCCCACTTACTGATGCTCATCCAGGGAATGGCACCTTCCTCAGAGCTAAGACGAACACTCTGCACACATCCACATGCAAGTTCTTACAGGACTACGCCACCAGAAATTTTTAATGTGCCTGTTTACTTCCTTCTCAACACCCCCAGTGAAATTCTGAATTTATCAACACATTGTGGCTACAAATTATTCCTTTCATTAGCCCCAGGATCTACTGTAATTCTTGGTTCACAGAATGTGCTAGTTCATGTTTGGATTTCTTGAATGAATGCATTAAAATTTATTTATTTTTTCTTCACCTTTGGTTGAAAGGTGTTTTTATGACACAGGTTCTGGGTAAAGAAATGTTAAACACTTTATTTTTTTATTTTTAATTTTTTTTAGTTTTTGGAGGCAGAGTCTCACCATGTAGTTCAGGCAGGACTTCAAACTCACTGTGTAGCCCAGACTGGGCTCAGACTCATGGCAGTCTTCCTGCTTCAGCCTCCCGCATGCTGAGTGCTGGGATTATAGGTGTGAAACCCAGTTAAACACTTTAATAATGTACTGTATGTTATGCTGTCAGCAGTGGTTAATGCTACAAGAAAGATGGCTCATCTTTCTGGTAAACACTCCAATTAGAAGATTCTCTAATGCCTAGGCCTCTTTTTATGAGGAAGAACCCAAGCATTGGGGATGTTGAGTTGTCAAGAAAAGCCAGTTATAACGACCTCAAGGATCTTACATGTAGTTCACTCAGCTCCCAGGACAGAGCCAGAACCCCTGGGAGGGGTACGGGTGTCTTCAGGGAGATGGAGAAAGGAGACTGCAGAGGAAAGATCCTCCTAGCTGCCCACTCGAGACAGGCTGTGTAAGAACTGTCAGGCTTCTCATTGGAAAATAAGTATTTTGCCCTTGGACATCCTCAGGACTCATTGTGTCTGTGTTAGTTACTAGTAGCATTAATTGTTTTTCGGTAATGAATGATACCTCATTGTTATGGTTTGTATCTAGGTGGCCCCCAAAAGCCTCATGGAGTCATGGAAGCAGCTGAATCTAGCATTTGTGATTGAGTCATTGCCTAGTGCTGGGTTTAGTGCTGGGATTAGTGCTGGAATTAGCGCTGGGATCAGTGTGAGTGCTGCAGGCATCCAGGGGTGGAGCCTGCAAACTATCTAAGGGAGGGAAGAAGACATGTTTGGGGTCTCTTTTGCTGCTCTTCTGCTCCCTTTTGCTCTTGCTGCTTGTGAGCTGCCATGAACAGCTGCCCCCTCAGCCCCGTCACCCTTCTTTGGAGCCAACTGGACATGGACTGAAACCCCAAAACTGTAAGAAATAAACCTTTCCTTCCTTCACTTTGGGTGTCAGGTATTTTGTCTCAGCAACGAAAGAAAAGTAACCAAGACACTCATTCTCTTCCGATTTTTTGGGTAGAAGAGAGTGGGGCTGTATTTAGGTTGTTTGTACTGTATTCTGCTTATCACGTTGAACCATAGAAATACTACACCTCTCATTTCTTCTTAGTCCTGGCCAGTGTGGGGTGCGTACTCTCTCTGGGGATCTGCTTGTAAAGAAAATGAACTCAACCCTCTCTAGAAATGGATCAAAGTATTTTGGAAAATATTGTGTCTGGTGTGCTAAAGGGTACAGATTTTTCTTGTCATTGTTCTCTAAACAAATACATTATAACAACTATTTGCATGGCATTTACATGTTTTAGGTATTGTGAATAATTAAGAGGTGATTTAAATATGCAGGAGTTGTGCATAGGTTTTATGCAAGTACTAAGCCACTCTATGTAAGAGTCTGAAACATCTGCAGATTTGCCATCCGTGGAGAGTCCTAGAACCCATCTGTTGAGGATATTGAAGGTGATTTTACAGTCTTCCTTCCCTTTTCCTGGCTCTCCTGGGACACAACCCAACGATGAACAACTTCTGGCTGTCATAGTGAAGTGCTATGAAATTGTTCTTTTTAGAAGACAATGGGAGATGGATGAAGCAAGAGGTATTACTGGCAACACCTGCTTTTGCTTGCTTAGAATGCAGTCCACCTTCAGTTGTTTACTGTTTGTAAGACAACTGCCAACATCCCACAGATTTGTGTCTGGAACACCAAAGAAGCAGAATCAATCATTTGTGAAGAAACAGAACAATCTTCCATTAGACTTTGCATATTACTGAAAATGAGCACTAGTGAAGGTCAGACCTGTCCTCCGGGTCCCTCATTATAATTCAGAGAGTCGGGAAGGAAGGGAATGGAGAAAAATCTAGTGAAAATGTCTGCCTGGAGTTTGGGAACACTAAACAGGGATGGAAGATAATTCTGTCTTTGATGCCAAACATCTGCATGGTCATTTTGTTTTCCTTCTAACAGCATTTAACTTTGTAGGATTAAATTCTTTCTGACATCTAGAAAAATGTAGATGCTAGCTATTTGATCTCATCTAAATATTTGAAGGCTGTTTTTTTATGGGTAGGGAAGTTAATATTAATACTAGAAAAAGCACTAAAATACTACAGCATACCAGCTTAAATCATTGGCAAACAGCCACAGGAAGGGTCACATAGTGTATTTCTGATTTTAAAAAATTACTTAAAATGTATTCTCAAATGACACTTGTACTATTTATTGGCCTGTGAAAGCTAAAATAGCACAGAGACATAGTTATTTTAAGTTACATTAAAAAAAAGACAAAACATCATTTTTGAAAACAAAACAAAAAAGAACCAACCTTGTTAATTTGCAGTTTTGGGTTTGTTTCTGTTTTTATTTTTTGGTGTGCTGAAGATTCAATCTACAGCTTCGCACGTACTCAGTAAGCAGAACAACTTTGAAAATTTTAACAAAGGAGAGAAATAAGTCTTTTATGTACTGTAACAGGAAGATCTATTGGAGAAAATTAGCTCCTAAAGGAAAAGGATTGATAATGTGAAATATACTCACTTTGATCTGCATTTAATATATTCCCATTTTCAGTGTTCCAATGCCCTTCAAGTAATCCTATCTTGCCACTCAACATTTAATTCCTAAGTAACAGACAATATGGGGTGGGCATAGATAAAAATCTATTAAATAATAAGTTGAGTTGCCTGCTTGAAAAGGACCTTTCACTCACTTTCTCTCTCTCATAAGCATACTTTGGTCTTGATTATCTAATGAGAAGATTTATATAAGTTATAAAAAAAATAAGTTATGCAAAAAAAAAAATGAAACAGGAGTTGTGTAGTCTGTAACTCAGAATGTAAGAACCTTGACAAGATGTCACTGCATTGGCTAGAGAAACAGGAAGGAAGGTTTACAGTAAGCACTCGGGAGCTGGCATAGGAAGTCCCTTGTGATGTGTGATGAAGCCGTAGACAGAGCCGTGCCCCCAGACTGCTAGACTGTTCCAGGGATGTTGTATCATAACATTACTCATCCGGAATGGACGGATAGAGCTCGGGATGTGGCACGCACAAGACTGATTTCAATCTCTAGCACTGTGTAAATAAATGAAATAAACGGATAAATAGGTAAATAAATAAAATTAAAAATAGTATGGACAGATACATGGTGTGAAGCTTTTTTTCCCCTCTCACAAACCAGTTTGCATTAGGAATTATAGGTAAATGAAAAAGAAACTCCAGGTCACTGAAAAACAAACGTAGTTACATATATTACTGTTTGAATTTTTAAAACATCAGCAGGCCTTTTTCTCAGCTCTCCAATGAACAGGTATCCAGAGATTCACTCCTGAAAGTGGCAAAAATAACTAACTACTTACATTTCTAGGAACTGCCCCCAAAATGCAATCTTCCTGTGTTGGGCTTAGCAGTAAGTGATTCAAATTCAGGCTTCTGAAACAAAAAAAATCCTACACTTTAAAATCTACCTTTTCCATTGCTGGATCAAAAATTCACTAGAAAAGTGACAAAAAGAAAGGAAGATTATTAGGAAATAAAGTGTTAGAGTATATCTCAGAAAGCTGGAAATAATACTACATTTTCTAAATGTTCCCTTTTTTCCAGTCTCATGCTAGATACCTTAACTCCATTATTGTATTTAACCTTCATGACAGCACTATGAAGTTTCCTTTATTAGTATCTCCATTTTAAAAATTAAGTCCATAATGCCAGGGATCTAGCTCAGCAGCCTAAGCACCTGCCTGGCAAGTGCAAGGTCATGAGTTCGATCCCTGGTGCCATTAAAAAAAAAAATTAAGTCCATAAACCTTAAAGTGAATTGCACGAGGGATCCTAGTTAAGGTAGTATGGGGTGGAGCAACATGATACCTTTCCTCGCCCATCATAAGGATCTGGGCCAATGTTTCTATAATCAAAGACAGATTAACAAGAGTAAAATTTAACACATTTACTGAACTGAAGTTTTACATGACAAAAGGGTTTTCAGGAATGAGGACCCAAAGACCTAGGAACACTGCCTGTTTTTATGCTTAGGTTTGATGTGAATAGACATCCAGGTAGAAATGTGATTAAACAGAATGACCTAGTGGCAGTCTGTTCATATCCTTCCTGGCTTCTCTGTGGAGCATGCCTTCTCCCAGGGCATGGGGCAGGCCCACTGGAGTAAGGGTTTTTAGGGGAGAAGGAAGAGTCTGTGTCATGGTTTACTATGTTTCATTGCTTACTTCTGAAGGAGTGGAGTTATAGTTTCTGTGACCTACTTTGGGGAAGACGACTTGTGCTTCTTTTGATTTGCTTTGGGGAGACAAGCAGGTAGGTGGTCAGAGAGAACTTGCTTCTGAGGCCTCCCAGACTCCTTTGTGCAGAACACTCAGCATACCAATGGGCTGTAATTATTTTATTTATCTATTTTTGCCACACTGAGGGTTGAACCAGGGCCTTGTGCATGCTAGGCAAGCACTCTACCACTGAGCTACATCCTCACTCTCACAAGATCGTAATTTAGGACCCTCAGAACTCTAAGTGATGGAACCTGCCTATATTAAAAAAAATCAAGAAGTGTACACTCCAGAATCTGCACTTGCGTAGGCGTTATGAAAAAGGGAGAATTGGTAACAAAAGAGGAATTAATTTGCGTTGTGTCCAGAGGTGGTAGCACAAGTAGTTGGTATGATCAAGGGGAATCCATGAGGTTTGTACTATATCCTGAACGAATGAATTCACAAAGTCAAGTGACTGGAACAAAAACCCCAAATTCCCCCTGAAAGGAAACCACCAGAAACTGGGATATATACTGGACTTTCACAGAGACTTTGTTCTACCTATGAGAATTTTCATGAGCCTTTGATAAAAGTATTTACAGATCTCTATCCCTAAATTGGAAAGCACAGTAACTGGATGTTTTTTATAACTCCTGATATGGAAGAATGTGTTAATTTCATACTTTAAAAAATTATATTTCTTGTGAACTCAGGGCGGGTGTCAAATAATGATCATCACATTTTGTTACAGAATAAAGTAAATTTAGTAGTTTATTCTACAAATTCTAGGATATATTACTTATTGCTGTTCCACATGAATTAAGATAAGGTGTCTTGTAAAATGAGTTACATAGAATTTAATAAGTCCAATTGAATGCAGATGTCTTGTGCTCTAGATGACTGATTTGGGGTCGGCAATGTGCAATGTATGTAACATTGTTGTCCCCTGATTATTGTATTTTGAAATTTTGTTTTTTTTTTCTTTTTGAAATAAAATGAATTTAAAAAAAAAAAAAAACTAAACTAGAATTTAATGGGTCCATACTAAATTTCTGAATTAGTAGTGAAGACAGTAACTGCAATGTGTCACAAGAGGGCGCGCTGGTACTTTTAACTATCACTAACTTAGCAGGCGACAGGAGCACAGCGGTACCCTATTGATTTCAGGTACAAACTGGCTTTTCTACAGTCACTAAACATCAAGTCTGAAAGATTTTATTTAGCAACTGTTTTAAAATTTTAAAAGAGTAAAGAGGTTTTGTTCATTAGTTAATGAAGCACAATGCTTTTCACTGAAATGAATTTTCTCTAAAATCTATATTCCTTTCCTAATATTTTATTAGATATGTATTTTGGAGACACATGTCAGTTCAAGGATTGGTACTGGGGAGCCAGAAGTACAAAGAACTAACGCTGGGTACGCATTTGGCCATATGGTGTTCAAATCCACTCTCTGTCTTGGTCGTTTGCCTCTTTTTAATGTTCCGTTTCCAAGCCTCAGTTACACGTGTTATGGAACCAACGTCTGCTCTTGCGGTGAAGATTGAAAAACGGGATACTGTAACTCTGGGAGGGACTGGAGTATAGTTCTCTAGCTCTTTTATGCTGTTTTTCCTTTTCTTTTGGGGGACAATTTAACCTGACTCACTCCACTCATGAATATACAGAATTATAGGTAAACTGAGAACCTTTTTTAAGAAGGTAAGCAATTTGCTCCTTAAAAGTATTCTAAAATTTCCTGAAAACTCTGAATTCGATTGGCGTTAGTGGATATGGAACAGCACGAGACATGGATTGACACGGTGGCTCGTCTGCCGTTTCTACTCCTCTGTACCAGCTGGGGAGTTGCCAAGGCAGGACCGTGTCAAGTCTCTCAGAGCTCATCAAGTCCTAGCCTGTGCTGACTTTCTTTGCAGTAAGATAATTCCATGCCCTTATTGCTTGGAAACTGGCTTGCATTTCCAAATTCTTGTTGCAGTCGAGTTTTGTTCTTACATGTAGGCGCGGGAGGTTTTTGCCTCTTCTTCAGAAGTTCAGTTCTGTGTTAGTGAATCAGCCCACAGTCGTTGTGTATGTTATGCTATGTTATGTGATGTCATGTTATGTTATGATTTTCTGCCTGCTTTGCTAAACAAAGACGAACATCCCCTCTGACTGTTGAGTGTGGAAAATCACAGGATAACATACCAACTATTACTTGGGAAGAGAAGTCATGCAGAGTAGGGAGTGGGCAACTCTTCCTCTGGCCAGGACCTGTCTTCTTCCTTGCAGTGAATTAATTCATCTGCTCTTTGGAGGAAGGTTTTCCTTCCTCCTGAACATACTAGGCTAACAAACTTGTTAAGGAGGACAATAATTTCACTATGTGTGTTGTTTAAGGTGCAGATTGGAAATCCTATCATTATTTTCTTATAAGAAGAAAGCCAGGGAAAACAAAACTTGCTTTTCAGGTTGATAGTGTTTTCTCTAACAATTGTGGCCTGCAGGTCAGGAAGTCAAATTGGAATTTCAAAGTTTGTGGACTTTGTATATGAGCTTAGTTTCTTTGCAAACAAAGCCTGAGAATTATATTCTAATTTAGAGTTGATCATTAGCAAAACTAGGAATAAAAAATCCTATTTCAGCAGGCTTCCTACTTAGTATCACTAGTCGTTCTACTTAGCAACTGTAGGAAGAGTAAAAAGGCAGTCATAGGTTTTCAAGGAATCAAGATACCACAATTGTACTGCAGTATGTGTTTGTTTAGGATGATATCTTTATAAATGGAATGTCAACTCTAATATCCAAAAGTAAATATAAGTTTTACATTTTTTTTCAATCTATGCACATCTCTCAGAATTTCAGGAGAAATAAATGTTTCAAAACCAGAACATGACTTTGTATTATTTTTACCAAAACATCATCTCCCAAGCCATTACTAAAACAATGAACAGCTTTTAAAATTATTCAGAAGTAAATTTTTTAAAGCTGAATGCTCATGTGGGAAAAACAGGAGTCAGAAGATTAGTAGCCTGCCACTATTTCTTTTTCCAGGTTAGCAGTCTTGAATGTAGAAAGTCTCACCTCTAAGATAAGCTATTTATAGTTTAAAAAATAACATTTCAAGGAATTACTTTAGAGACAAAATAATATTATTTTTGGAGGTTGAAAATGGTTGCTTTGTACATATCGAGGCACTTTTGATATTTGTGATTAAGGAAATTGGCGTGAGCCAAGAGAAAAGCACTTGACATCATGGTGCTTATAATGCTTTTCACAGCTGGGGAAAAACACACGGTGACATCAGATAACAGTGGTGCTTCCCTACGCATGAAATCTGTGAATGCAATTAAAAAATAAGGAACAAGTGACACAGAAGCAAATAGATAATTCAGCTAATAAATCACCTTTTTAAGCTGGATACCTTGGTATCATCTTTGCCTTTGTCCTCTCTGCCTCTACTCTCTAACAAAGTTCTCAGTTTCTTCTTATTTTTTTTTTTTTTTGCTGTTGTGAAGTTTTGCCTGTGTCTCTCTCCTCAAACTACTGCAACGACCTTCTCAGTATTTTCTTACATGTTCTCCCATTTTTCTTCGCAATTCGTTCTCCTAACAATTATATCAGTCCCCTGCTGAAAGTCTTTGCTTTCACAACTCCTACAGTTCTGGTGAAGATTAGTGTCTATTTCTTTCTGTGTTGGATTAAGACCTTCATCAAAAGTCAGGACCCAGTCCCACAGCAAAGACAGTGTTAGGGTTGTTAGGTTATCAGTCCACAATGAAGCAACTCAGGGTTCTTGTGGAAGCTTCCAGCATCTGAGAAGACTGAATTCTTGATGATGACACTGAGTTAGGAGCCCAATCATCTGCATGGGGTTTCAGTGGGGAAGGTCAAGAAAAGGCTGGAGGTCCTGTGGACACTGAGTACTGAAGTACATTGGGCAATGGATAGAAACAGCAGGACTAAACCCAGAGCCCACATTCCAGTGGATATGGGGTAACCAATCACCTTGTTTTCTTTCTGAGAAATTCTCCAAAGCTAAACCTACTAGTTTTATATCTTTGTGTTCCCAATGGAACAAAACTAAGAAAGATTTACTCCATTTTCTGAATTCACAATTACCAAAAAGGGTTGAACATGTGAATTTTGTGAGATAATTCCAGAGAGCCATTAAAGATAATGTAAATCAAATTATGTACATCTGACCTTGAAAATTGTATTTTTTTTTTTTTTGATGCTGGGAATCAAACTCAGGACCTCCAGCTTTCCCAGCAGGCATTTATGATGCTGAGCTATACTCCCAACCCCTGGAAATTGAATTTAAAGCAAGTTTTCTGGGTGATTCTTATGCATCCAGTTTGGCACAGGTATTGGGAATCAGTGAGTCAGAGGGAGAGGTGGAAATTAACATTTCTCACAAGACTCCCTGCTACCTAGTATCTATTCTGTAGCCTTTGCCTTAGTTCTTTCTTTGTTGTTAAGACAAGATACCTGACCCCCACAATTTAAAGGAGAAGAGATTTACTTTGGCTCACAGTTTCAGAAACTTTAGTCCAAGGTTAGCAGGCTCCAAGGCAGAAACAAGATGATGGAAGAGTCTGGTGCAGGGAAGTTGCTCGTGTTACGGTGCCCAAGAAGCACAGAGTGAAGGGAGGAGCTGAAGAGGGAGACACAACCTTCTAGATCATTCTCGCAGGGACCTCCTAATAGCGAGTCAGCCATAGCACCACTGTAATTCAATCACCTTCCAAACACATGAGGTTTGGGGGGCCATTTTAGTATTTAATTGTTTGTTTGTTTGTTTAATGTAGAAAAGCGATTTATTCCATTATAGGCACTTACATAGTCATGGAGAGTAACAGGCCTGCTGGTGAAACAGGTCACCTAAAATGGAGATGGTATAAAACTAGTGATTAAAAAAAAAAAACTCTGATCAAAGATTAGTTTAATTTTAAAAACAAATACAAGCTATCAAATCACCCTTCTCAACTTG
>RJWT010040651.1:0-12460 GCA_004365215.1 Cuniculus paca
CTATTGTTGATTCCCTATAGTCTCACTCTGAAGTCCTACATTGTTTATTGTTTTGTTGGGTTGAGTTTTATTCTCTTTTGCTTTGTTTGATTATGTTATACCTGGTGACATGAACAGCTATTTCAATGATAGTAAGATATATATGGTAGGCATTTTGAATTTACTATTGTCTTGTTTTTGTAGTCTTTCATTGTATCCGTTGTTTTGCTTTTACCGTTTTTATTCTATTCTGCTCCATTTGATTTTTACTGTGTCTGAAAGTTTCTGCAGCTGTTTTGAAGACAACAGAAGGCATTATGGTAACTATTGTTGATTTTGTAATGTTGTGAAGTCCTGTACCACTTAACTCTGGTTTGTTCTGATTGGTTTTATTTTCCTTTGTTGTATCCTCTTTAAAAAAACAAAACAAAACAACCAAAAAAAAGCAAGCCCACTGAGAATGAAATTAGGAAACCATACCATTCACCATAGCTTTAAAAAATTGAATACAAAGAATTAACTGGTCAAAGGGAGTAAAAGATCTTGATAATGAAAACTATAGTATTTTGAAAAAGGAGATCAAGGAGGACATCAGAAAATGGAGTCATCCTTTGTTCCTGAATAGGAATGCCAATTTTGTCAAAATGGCTGCTTTATTTGATTTTGTTGGATCTGATGGTGTGGGCAGCAATTTTGAAGATTAGGAGAGGCTGTATGGTAGCCATTGTTGATTTCCTATTATTCTGTTTTGAAATCTTGTATCACTTTTTTGTTGCTTTGTTTTGATTGGCTTTATTCTGTTTTGTTTGGTTTGGTTTCATTCTCTTTAAAATATATTTTCATTCTATTGATTGCTTTTATTCTGTTTAGTTTTGTTTGATTTTATTATGTCTGATGATAGGGCAGCTATCTTGAAGAAAACAAGAGACATTATTATGGTAGCCATTGTTGATTTCCTATTATCTTGCTTTGAAGTTCTGTATCACTGTCATTGTTCTGTTCTGATTAGCTTTATTCTGTTTGGTTTTGTTTGATTCTATTCTCTTTAAAATAAGAATAAACATTTTAAAAAATGGCTACACTATCAAAACTGGTGCATATATCTCAATCAAAATACCAGCAGCATTCCTCACAGAATTAGGAAAACAGTCCTAAAATTCATATGGAACCAGAAGAAGCCTGGACTAGCAAAAGCAATCCTGGGCAATAAGAGCAAAGCTAGAGGCAACACAATCCCAGATTTGAGGTTATATTACAACACTACCATGATGAAAACTGCCCGTATGAGCTCAAAAACAGACATGTGAGTCAGCGGAACAGAATAGAGGCTGCAGAGAGAATCCCAGGCAAATTCAGCTACCTGATCTTTCACAAAGGCTCCAAAAATCACATACTTTGGAAAGGTAGCCTCTTTAGTAAATGATGTTGGGGAAACTGCTATAATCATTCAGAAGATTGAACCTAGACCCATATCTCTTGCCATGTAATAAAATAAGGTAAAAATTGATCAAAGCCTAAATATTAAAATGGGAACTGTTTCCTGGAAGATATAATAGGTGAAACTTTTAAAGATATAGGTATATTCAGGAACAGAATCTCAAAAGAAAATCAAGAATAAACAAAAGGGAAAGATGTCAAATTAAAATTTACTTCAAAGCAAAAGAAACTAGTAACCAAGCAAAAAGACAGCCCACAGAATGGGAAAAATTTTGACAACTGCTGCCTGTATAGAGAATACACAAAGAACTCAAAGAAAGATGCCCCCAAACATAAACGACCTAATCAAAGTATGAGCAACTGAAATGAACAGACAATTCTCCAAAAAAAGTGGCCAATAAACGTGTGAAAAATTGTTAATATCTTAGGCAGTTAGAGAAGAGCAAATTAAGTCAACACTCTTACTCTAGAAAGAATGACTGCCATCAAGAAAACAATAGTAACAAATGTTCGCAAGCCTGTGGGGGGAAAAGAAAGGTAAATGTTTTTTAATTAATTCAGGATATTGAGGCAGTCATGTTGGTACAACTAAAGACACTCATGGAAAAGGATTTCGAGACCTGCTTAAGAAAATAGTGAGTCTGATCATGGAAATGTGTTTGAACTAAGGGGGACTATTTTGAAGAGGATTAATGGAAGTGTATCTTTTAATCTAAAAATTTTTAAAATTCAAACACTCTTTTTCTAGCATGCTTTATATGGAGTTTGGTATGATCAGCAATTTTAGGTGCCTGCTGGGTATGCTGGATCGTACCTTCTGTGGACAAGGGAGGACCTTTGTATACAAAGCACCGTGGTTCCCATTATCTTCCTTGAGCAGGATTTATTATCTCACTGCAGAAACCCAGGAACTGAGATGAAGAGAAGCGAGTGGCTTTCTCTATGTCACTGGCCCAGTAAGCACTAGTTCCAGTCTAGATCTTCAGACAAGTATTCTTCCTTCTATAGTACCTACTGGCTTCTGGAGCAGTATGTGCAGTATCTTTCCTCAGTCTGATTCTAAAAACATTATATTGAAAATTTTAAAGTAAGAAGAAGTATTATTTCTTAGTTTTCTTTTTATTAGGCTCTAAAATATGTGGACTATGCATAAAGTACACATCTTTAAATACACAGATCAGTGAATGCTTCATCATGAATGTTATAATCATTGAGGCTAAAGTACAGAACATTGCCATAGCCTGGAAATCGCTCCCATGTAACTTTTGAGGGATACTCCATTGTATACAAAGTACTCTACCCATACCATCCCCTCACTGAAGTTAGCCACTATGGTGGCTTCTATGAGCAGTTTTACATCTACTTGGATTTTGCATAAATGGAATATTACTCTGTGATGACTTATATGCCCACCCTTTTTGCTCAGCATGGTAGATATGGGATTCATTCTTGAACTTGAAGTCATTTGTTTTTCCTTTCCATTGTTATATAGTATTTCTTTGTAGTCTATATCATGAATATAATTTTAAAATACTGGCTATCATTGACTGATATTTCTAATATTTCAAGTTTTGTTCATTAAAAATACAATTTTTCTGAATGTCTTATGCATGTTCTTGATATGCCTTCTTTTGAGCATATTCCAATGAGTAGAATTGTTGATTTGGGGACTAGGCATATGTTAAGCTTTAGATAAAACTGCCAGACAATTTTCCAAAGTGTTTCAATGTCTTTAAATTTTCAAGTAAGATGGAAGAGAGCTTGGATGGCTCTACTTGTTCATAGTGTATCTACCTTTTCTCTTTTTTTTCCTCAATATGTTTGTGGAGCTAACTCACTGTGGTTTTCATTTGCATTCCCCAGGAAGTACTCGTCATAATTCATTGGCTAGTTAGAAACTCTCCTTTGTTCCTGTTCAAAGAAACTCACATGTTTTAAAATGGAACTGTTGTATTCTCCTTATTGATTTGTAGGAGTTTTACTCACTGGTTATAAGTACTTTGTTAAAACATGTATTATAAATATCTTCTTCCAGTCTATGACTAACTAATTTTCTCTGTTAAACATTTCTTTGATAAATAAATACCCTCTTCATTTTAATGAATGTTAAGTTATATATTTTTGCTATATGATTAAGAGTTTTTGTAAGTTTCTTTGCCTATCTCAAGTCTAAAGTTTTTTTAATAGATATGACATTGTTTTATATGTAAAGTTTATAACTACAATATATCTCAAATTAATTTCCTATTTATTGCAAAGGAAAGTTAATGAGGTGGGAATAGTGTCTCATTATTTTAGTGACTTGATTTTTCCTGACTGAAAATCTATGCAAATACTTCCATTTATTTATCATCTTTTTCAATCACCAGTAGTTATTAACACTGTACTAACCCCAGAAATTGAGCAATAAGTTAGCATATTTTGGTCACTTATACTTCTACAGTGGGTTTGCCTGTTTTGCAATTTTTATGTTTGGGCTGTTTGCATCTTTAAAAATCGCTTTATACAAAATTGCCTTACATTGTTCAGAAATGCCAAATTCTTCTCATGTTTAATCTACCACATCTTGGATTTTTACCTTTTGGGTTTTACCAGTCTGAGTCTTATTATTTGGAAAAGTTTTCGGGGTAAGAGGAAACCTGGCAATCACCGACTTGAACACTTCGGTCTTCGTAGTGATTCATCGCAGAGCACTTAGAGTTAGAGCTGCCCGCAGCACTTGATTTGTTCAGGAATCCAGGTCCTTTTCACATATTCTACTTTAGTGTGATTTTAGAACGTGGACTATGACTTTTATGCTCCTTGCTCTGTATGGTTTCTAAATAGATGTTCTTTCTTGTTTTAGATTCATACTTAGGTAGGTAAACAAACACCAGAACGACAACAACAATAGCAGCAGCAACAACAACGACAAAAACGGAAGTGGAAGAGACAACATCAGCAGATTTCTGAGTACGTGTTACTGACTAGAATTTAATGCAAACAGGCTGGAATGCAGACTCATGAATAATGAAGGACTGAAAATAAAAGATAGAAGTTGAATGTAGTGGAGCAAGTTTGCAATCTTAGCACTGTGAGAGGCTGAGGCAGGAGGACCACAAGTTTGAGCCAGTATGTGCAAATTAATGACCTAGAAGGACCTTGTCTCAAAACAAAATAAAAAATAGAAAAGGGCTAGGGATGTAGCTAAGTAAGTGTGAGGGCCTTGAGGTCACTCCCCAGTAGTACCAAAAAAATTAAAAAGGAAGAAGGATAGATAACTTAGTATGCATAGTTGCTCAATATCCATAGTATTGTGAGTTATTTGCAAAATGGGCACAATTTTTCTTTCTCTCTCCTTCTCACACTAGCTCACCTTCAGACTCCAGTAATTCATCAAAATTAAAACAAGCACTGGATCCTCTGCTGCTACTAGGTAAGGGCTCATATCAGATGATGGCTCTGAATTCTCCTTTTTACTGGTAAGAGATCTCATATGTACCTGCCTTTCTAGAAATTGAGAGGTAGTTTTCTTTTTAACTTCAGTGAAGGAGTTCAAAAAAGTTGTTGCTTTTTATTTTGCACAATATGTTTTTCTTGCAAAGATAAGAGAGATGACCCCTAAGGTCTCCTTGTTAGGGGCGAGTCTGTTGACTTTTGTTAGTCAGCCAGCGTGTCTCTACTTATCACAAGTAGAGGACAGAGATAAATCAAGCTCCTCTTTCTTGAGTACCTTGTATTTCTTTTATCTTTGCCCTTTATTATTTTAAAGACTCTAACTTTTATTTTAACTCATAAGTACAATTTCTGAAATAATTAGCTTCTAATTGTTCTGACTATATTTTCAAGATTAGGTGTCCTTAATTTTTGTTGAATTTCCAAACAAAAGTTTCTTGATGTTTTAATTTTCCTTTTAAATTATTGTCACCCTCTGCATAGGGCTTTAATCTTTTCTCGAATTATGTTAAAAATGAAAATAAAGTTGTTCTTCATGTTCTCTCTTTTTTAAAAAAGCAACTGTTTAATAAAAGAGACACTAGCTCTAATTTTTCAGAATGGTCTCTTAGTTAAAAATGCAACATTTTTTTCCCCTTACTCTTGACTCATGTTGACAAAGGGGTCCAAGCTGGTCTAACTGCTGATTGCTAAAATTCTGTAAGCTATTACATAATCATTGGAATCTGTCAAGTCTAAGCCTTGTCTTTACTTTGCTGAAATATAGGTTCAGCTTTGGTTGTGGAGTAGATTAGGAACTATAATTGACAATATTCAAAGAGGAATGTTCCCCTAGGGCCAAGTTACTCTCTAATATGTTTGTGATGACAACTTTATTTAAGCACCAGCACTGTTCTTGCTGTGAAATAACCACGTCAGTCCCCTATCGTATTTAGTAAGTAGCCATCCAGAGTTAGGATAAGCAAGGTATATCCTGGGAGTAGGGACTTAGCATGGTCAAACCTCTAGTCATTCTGATACTTCTTGAAGATCGTAGACATATCCACACTTGTTCCACACAGGTATCCTATAAATTAATTACAATGAATTTCATGTAGTGAAGACATTATACTTGCTGTTATTTTTATTTTCCCAGTTTGACTCTCACTTATGATTACTCTGAAAATAGGTAGAGAACAGAAATCAGCAAAAGGGAAGCATGGGAAATACAAAGATGCACTCTTCGCACCACTGGAAGAACAATCAGACAGCTTTCTACTTACAAGCACGACCTTGGGAGGGCATACGCTCCCCCCCAGACCCCAGTTATGTGACCATACCATACGTACCCATGTTGCAAACACTGGGGCCCACACTTCTAGTGAGTCCTGTCCCAGGCTGTTTAGCCATGAATATTCTACAAGTGGCTGTGCAGGAGATGTTGACTCTGTCACTGGTGTGTGAGCATTTGTACCTCAAGTATTTGAATCAATGCTGTGTGAGTTATGGGTCTGGCCTTAGACACATGATGACTTTACATACACCTGTAGTCCAGGCACTGTTTTGTTGCCATAGTGAATTCGTCTGTGCTCTGGGTCACAGACCCCCTAACGTTATGCATGTGCTTGCTCTCTTATACCTCTTTGCAGCCACTATGTAAAGACTTCCCTTGAGAAAAAAGGAGCCACGCTAGAGCAGAAAGGTCTGTCCCTTTGTTCCAAAAGAAGTGGTAGCCCTGCATATGCTACATAGCAGAACTTGTTCTATGACTGTTCCACCAGTATTTATGACTCTTCTGCTATTATCAATGTGGCAGTGTGGGTGTCTGCTTTCTATACTATCATTGACTTCTATGCTGTCACTATGGATCCTTCCACCTTTGCTCATCCTCCATATCCAGGTCCTGTGGCTGCCTTATAGGCACCAGTGCCACCCTGACTACAAATATTCCCATAAACCAGACCCTAATTAAAAGGAATCCCCTCAGACACAACTTCTCCATGAGAAAAATTAGATCAAGAGATTCCCAGAGGACTTCACCACCAAAATTCATAATAACTTTCACCGCTACTGCAGAGGCCCACAACTATGGCTCCTGAGGAATTCTGAGATTTATTGCCAACGTCAACCTCAGCTGATAGAGCTGCGTGGGAGCCATATCGCAGCGCCTCACTAGCACTGTAACCACTGCACCACACCCTCCCAGCTAGTGCGCTCACACCCACTCGTATGCAAAGTTCTTTCATCACCAAGGCTAATCTGTAAAATCTAAGTGAGGACTATGCCGTCAAACATGTAAATATCTGCACAGCCAGCAGAAGCATGAAAAACCAAGAAAATGTGTTACTTCAAAAGGAATACAATAATTTATGAGTAAATAATCCCCCAAAATGAAAATTTATTGTCTGACAAGTGATTCAAAATAGTTTCAAGGGAATTCAGTGAGCTATAAGAGAACACTGATAGGTAAGTAAAATAAATTCGGGGAAACCATGTAAGAATAAAATGAATTAAACAGAGAGATAAAAATAATTTATAATAAAGCAAATAAAATGCTACATCCAAAGACTACGATGAATAAAATGAAAACTGTAACTGAGAGATCAGCAACAGACCTGATAAAGTGAATTTGTAAACCTATAGACAGGTTATTTGAAAATATACAATCAGAAACAAAAAAATCACAAGAATTAAAAAGTATCAAAGGGAATAAAAGAAGTCAGAGCGTGAATGGCACATTTTATGCCAGACTTTTCAGAAAAATATAAAAGAAAGGAACAGAAAACTTATTTATAGAAATGATGTTTGACTCTGAGAAAGAAGCCTACCAAGGTTTATGAAGCTGAAAGACTCCAGGTCAAATTCAACCCACAGAAGGGATCATATATTATAAACCATTAACAGTCAAGGATGAAGACAGAGTACTGAAAATAAGTAGAAAAAAGAAGTTCATCATACTGTAGGTAAACTCCATAAATGTATCAATGAATTTCTCAACAAAAATTTTATATATCAAGACTAAGAGTGAGGTGATATATTCAAAATGCCTAAAGCAAAAGATAATCCACCAAGAGATTAGATCAAGAGATTCCCATACTTTACCAACCAAAGTTTCCTTCAGAAATGAAGGAGAAAAGAAGATCCACAGACAATCACATGCTGTGGGAGTTCCTCCCCACTAGGTCTAGAATTTTATAAAAATTCTAAGGGAGTCTTTCAAGCTGCAATGAAGGAACATTGACTAGTAACATGAACACACATAAAAGTATATGCGTTGTGGTCACAACTATGGTGAATGTTTAAACTTTAAAAATTACATTTAAAAACACATATCCATTAAATGCCTCAAAATACTCTGTCA
Source organism: Cuniculus paca (assembly GCA_004365215.1). Classification (NCBI taxonomy): domain Eukaryota; kingdom Metazoa; phylum Chordata; class Mammalia; order Rodentia; family Cuniculidae; genus Cuniculus; species Cuniculus paca. The sequence goes on from RJWT010040651.1 coordinate 8,192, forward strand.
CTCCAAACACATTTATCTAATTTTTCCTGCTTTCTGAAGCAATTCTGTAAGTTCTCTTTTGTGAGTATCCATAGTTGTGTTGTTATGGCTGCATCAGTGTCCTGAGTAGACTCAAAATGTGTACCTTTTGTGTTTGTTTTGACTCTGTGGAAGAGTTAGAAGTCACATTGAACTAGATGTTATGAATATTGCCAGTGAAGACACACCATAATATTTTTATTAGACAGAAGGTGCCATGAACATTTTGAACTGATTCAGAATATCAGAGCAGCAATGAAAAAATGCTAATAAAAGAAGACTTACAGAACTGTCCAGAGTGGCAAGAACAATGGGATATGTGTGTTGAAAGTAAAGGAGAATTGTGAAGAAAGGTTAATGGCAGTGTACCTTTTACTGTAATAAATTTTTAAAATTTTTACTTTAAACATTCACCGTATTTACTAATCACACCTTGTAAGGTTACTGATAAAATATAAATAGATGGTCAAATTAAAAATACTCTTACACTGCAGTGGTTGTGTGCAAACTATCTATATTTCTAGTATAAAAGTTCAAAGCCAAAAGCAATTAAAATAATTATAGCCATCCTGTTTCTGCTTTGGGGCCAGTTAACTATGAGCTGAAACTGTGAGTCAAAATAAACTCCACCTCTTTTATGTTGCATGTGTCTGCTCTTTTTCCCCAGTGGCAGGAGATTGGCTAATATGGCAAACCGTGGGATGGAAGGAAGTATTTGCAAACCATATATTCGGTAAGGATTAATCTCTGAAATACGCAATAAACCTATACAACTCAATAGGAAAAAAAATTGAAAAGTGGTTAAAAGAGCTGAAAAGACATTTTTCCAGGGGAGATATAAAATAGTCAACAGGTGTACATAAAGTATTCAGCGTCATTAATCATCAGGGAAATGCAAATGAAAAGAATAATGAAATAGCATCTAACATTCAAAAATTTAAAAGATAAAAAGACTTGGTCAGGTTATAAAGAAAATGGAACTCCTGTATGTTGTTATTGGGATTGTGAATTGGTATAACCATTATGTAACTGTATGGCATTGCCTTAAAGTTATAAGTAGAACTACTATATAACACAGCACTTCCATTTCTGGGTATTTATCTAAAGATAATAAAAGTACTATCTCAGAGGACATCTGCACATCCATACTCACTGCAAAATTATTGTATAAGAAGACAAGCATAGCATCCATCAGCAGATGAGGGCAAAGAAATCATGATCATATGCATCAAATATGCATCCTATGTCAAAGTGCATAAAATAGACAACAAATGTACATAAGTATAATATAAATTCAGATTTTAAAATACAGAAATCCTGCCATTTTAGATAGCAAAGGTGATGCTGAAAGACATTATGCTGAGTGGAATAAGCCAAAACCAAAAGTATATATAATGCATATTGCCTTATATTTGTGGGATCCATAAAGCTGAAACTTACAGAAACAGTAGAAAGTATAGTTATTAGGGGTCAAGAGGATAGGAATAGTAGCCAGATGTTAGCCAAAGGGTACAAACTATAGTTGTAACGTAAATAGTTCTGGAGACCTAAAGTGTTGGGACTGAAGTTAATAATGTATTATATACACGAAATTTCCTGAGAGTTGATCCTATGTATGTTAATCAGTTTAATAATTGAAATAATTTTGTGATGTAGACATGTGTTATTGCATCACATTGTGATTGTGGGCAATGTGACACAAATCTGTTTCCAGCACTCCAGGAAGCTCAGAGCAGAGGATTGCAAGTTTGAGCCCAGTTTGGGCAACTTAATGAAACTCTGTCTCAAAATAAAAAATAAAAAAGGGTCACGGATGTAGCTCAGTGTAAAAGCCCTTGGTTCAATCCCCAGTATTTAAAAAAAAATCACATTTTATACCTTGGACAATATGTAAAATTTTTAATTGCCTATTATACCTGAATGAATCTGAAATGAAATACTATGAGTAAATAAATATGAGATTGGGCTCTTTCTCTCTCTTTCTCTGCTTAATCTATGTCTTTCTCATTTTCTATAATCATATAGATTGCCTTTATTTCTATGCTTTTACTATAGTGGAAATTTGGAAGTAGAGAGTGGAAAATTTTAATTAAAAAGAATCCATAATGCTTAGATTTAAAGTTTGATTCCTTAATCTCTTCTCCCCACCCCTCATTTTCTAAGCTAAACCTCATGAGCAAGGCCTATCTTAGTTCGCTTTGTGTTACTTCAACAAAATATGTGAAACAGGGTTCTGTATAAAGAGAAAACCATTGTGATCATAGTGTAGGATGCTGGAAACTCCTAGTTTGGCCACGTATGGCTGAGGGCCTCGGGCTGCAAGATTGTGTATCAGATGGCATTACACTGCAGAAGCACAAGCAAGGTGCAGTGGTGTCATGTGTGGAACAGACCAGTGACACGCAGAGGCTTTGCTGTATAACAACCCACTCTTGTCCCATGAGACCTCACCTGCTCCTGCAAGACAAGTATCAGTCCTCTAAGTGTGGTGCCCCATGACCTACTTACTTCCCACTCGTCCTCATCTCTCAAAACTGTTATATTAGAGACCAAGCTGCAAGCACGTGTTCCTTTAGGAGTAACCTACCCAAACCATAGCAGGCCTTCTCAGGCTACTTGATGTATATCAATTTTCAACTTCTTTAAACATGTTAGAGATTAATATAATACCCTCATCATTGTTATTTAGAATTTATGATCCACGAAACAATGAATTTCAGTTTATGTACATTCTACTTGCAAATTGGCACCTGTCTTGCAAAAAAATTTCTCTTCTAAAATCATTATATACATGCAGACAATCTTTAAAACAATCTGGATCTGTGATAATCATCACTAGAGATGCAAGCATTATGAAGTGTTCTTTATGTATTAGAATACACAATAGTTCTTTGCATATATCTCACCTGACAGCTATATCTTTCATAGAAAGACACAACCAAAATTTCTAATTTTGCTATTGCCAAAGCTTTGAAGTTTGGACAATGTATTATGATGCAAATTTGCTGAGCAATTGTCAGCCTAGAAAACTTTCTGTTAGGGAAAATCAGAAATAGCTTACACTACCAAATTAAGAAATGAATTTGGCAATAATTTTGGTTTCCGGTCCAAAGTTTAATATTACTTGAGGGAATGTTTGCTTTTAATGAAAAATAGATTTGTGAGATGAAAGGAAAATTTTTATTTACTCCTTTATCAAAAATGAAAGCTATGAATAAAGAAGATGGCTTCAGTATTGCAAATCTTTTCTTGTTTATAACAGATCTTCTCCAAGTTAATATATTCATACAAGAAAAAAAGTAACTATATTATTCTAGTCCAACCAGCCAAAACTAAGGTGAATTAGTAAAGAAAATGTGTAATTTCCAACTGCACTAGAGTAAATTGTAAAATGCCTGTAGAGTCTTTGAGAACTCCAGGTAAATCTTCCTGAGTTTTAGATCCTCATCTATAAAACAAGGATAATATTACTTCCAGCATAGAATTGTTTAGAGAATTAAATAAAATAATATATGCACAAAACTCTGCATCATGTCTGAGTGGAAGTAGTGGATGGCCGCTTTTATTATTATTTTTTAGTAGTTATCAGTTGTCTTAACCTAGTCCTGTTTCCTTTATGTCCTAGAGGAGTAATTTAAAGGGAGATAGTGAAGGGGGAAAGTGTAAGAATAACAGAGTGGATGCTACAGCAGGGATGGTAAAGCAGTGAATCTCGGAACTATGTTCCTCTTCAGCTATTTTTTGTTTCTACAGAAACAAAACAGAGTAAAATGAAAGCAAACGCTATGTAACATTTGCAGAAAAAGAAATAATAACCAATACATTTGCACAATAAATAACCCAATAAGAATTGTTTCTGTGATTCAAAATGAAAAGAGTCGCTCAAATTTTATTCCAATAATTTTAGAAATTATAGTCACCAGACTGTTTTTGTTTTTTGTCTCAGTGAAACTGTGTTTTTCTGGATGCCTAGCCACCTGTGCCTTCTCTGCATGGCCAATTCCTTGGGTCTGTGCTGGCATGAGGTGCAGGAGAGGGGATGCAAACAGCATTTGTAAACCTGGTCATTAGTGTTGGTTCTTTGTATTTCCCCTCAGTTCTCCCCTATTTCGGATCAGAGCTGTGGTTTGGATTCGGTTCACAGGGAGAGGTTTTTCAGAAGTTAAATTGTTTGTATGATTTCAGGAGTTTGTGTAAACTCATGCATCCTTTGCTTCAGCCTTTTTCTCCTCCTACTTCTTTCCCAAGAAG